>JAODXP020000007.1:1886688-1891688 GCA_027497455.2 Sardinella longiceps
GTGTGTGTGTGTGTGTGTGTGTGTGTGTGTGTGTGTGTAATAAGTGTGTTTGTATGTGTGTGTGGAGGAGATGATGTCATTGGGAACATGATGTCAGATTTCATTCTGAAGGGGCGGAGCAAGGTTGGGGAAGGGTGTGTGTGTTTGTGTGTGTGTGTGTGTGTGTATGTGTGTATCTGTGTGTGTGTGTGTGTGTATGTGTGTGCGTGCACATGAGTGCATACATACAGTATCTCTGTGTATGAGAGAGGGAAAATAGGTTTCTGTGTGTGTGTGTGTGTGTGTGTGTGTGTGTGTGTGTGTGTGTGTGTGTGTGTGCTTGCACATGTGTATTTTTTGCCTTTGCTCATAAAGTCAATCTGATGTAATCCCCATGTAAACTGCTGTGCTTGTGACTAGCGTGGACAAACACGATGTGCTCAAACTTAGAGTAAACAAAATATTTATTTCTTCATTAAAAACAAATTAATATTAATCAAAACAACTGTGAGTACAGCTATTCTAAAGAGCCCCTATATGTGCTGTTAGTAGCGGGCCCTCAATGCTTAGAATACAGAGATGCTAGCATACAATACAGTACAGTGGAACTTATGAATTCACCTTTTTCACACCTGAACATTCTGACATTCTAAGGTGGTAAACTGAACATTCTATCATTGAAATGTATTGGATTTATCCCTCTTTCTGACTTGACAAAAATGGGTAACAACATTTAAAACATGTCTAAATTCATTTTCTTTCAAATAATACATATTTGAAGCACACAAATTTGGAAGTCCCGCGTAGATAAAAGTGGTTTTACATTTTTGTGCATGAAGCTTCTATCTATTTGGGACCTCCCAATTTGTGTGCTTCAAATATGTATTATTTGAAAGAAAGTGAATTTAGACATGTTTGATGTTTTCTGAACTAAGAGCAAAGATCCTCTGCCCCTAAAATCTTCCTGTCCTTTAAGAAAAAGGAAGAAATAATAATATTTGAGAAAAAAAACACATTTAAGAGCAAAAAAAAAAAGAGATTGTAGATCTCGTAGAGTGGGCCTCCTTCACCAACCATTCTTACGAAGAAATTTGTTCTTAAATTCCACTTACGCAGTTTTTAAGAAGATTTATTTTCACCAATATGGCTTTTAAATGGGACCTTAAGAAGAAATTGAAGAAAATTGTTAAGAAGATGATGATGAATGTTTCTTGTAGCTGCCCATTTAAGGGAAAATACCGGAGTAAGTTTAAGCATCAGTGCCGGCGCTACCCACACGCAGACCACCCACTGCGCGTAGGGCACCAAAAATCTGGGTTGTGAAAAATCATCACAAGAGGTTACTAGTAACCTAGCCTAAAATATGTCTTAAACATGTTAACACTTTGAATGCCAGAAACGTTATATGCCGTTATTACTTGTCATGCGTTGAGTGCCAAAAACGTAATGTTACGTTTTTGCCTTTTTTTTTAATTTACGAAAATAGAAACCATCACACAGGTTATATATGATTTTTGGAACTCTGTGATAAATAGAACTGAAATAAATTACGATCGGAAACTCATAAAAACTCACAATCTGCACATTTTGTCTGGACATTTTCACATCACAAGGCAGCATTTGATTACTATTGCAGCATTTGTGTCAAATAATGCACGTCATGTCATGTTGTCCTTTCGCGGGTTCGTCACTAGGTGGCAGTCTCAGGGCCGAGTGGAGTGAGTGACAGGCCGCGACGCGCATGCAAGAGGCCTTGTCAGAGTGCCGAATATGTCGGTGATATCTCCTTTTCTAGAAAAAACCAAGGATTTTGATGAAAACTACCCACTGTTTAGCTTGGGATTTCTCAGGAACGGAGGCATGTAGAAATAAACGGTTTTCACCCACTGAGAGCTCAGAGTCTTACCTTTCAAATGACCCATAGTATGTGTCCATAGCTATAACACAGAATACGCTGTGGCTCTATAAAAATAGGCAACAGTGGCCTGGATTGCTGGCACTCTGGGCCAAAGCTTGTTAAAAACACCTGGCAACCAAAGTGTTAATATGCAAAAACCCTTGCAAAAGAAAAATAGACCACACTGGTTGAGAAAAAAGTCCTATGCGGCCCTCTCCCATCTCTGTCTGCTGCCCCCCCTCCTGCGAGTGGTCTGTTCCATGCCTTCCATTCTCAACTCAGTCGTTTCGACCTGTATCAGCGCGAGTTGTGACTTTGAAGACTAAAGCCTAACCAAATGGCTAGCACCCAAATGGCTAGCCCCGGCCCTGTTAAGCATAGCCCTGCTGCACGAGCCTTCTAACAGCAATATATTTCGCATGAAATGAAAAAAATTTCGAACAGCATAGACCTTGAGTCAATGTAACCTCAGATATTACTTTCGGTTTCCAACAGTCAGGTCCTATTGATTCAGTGTAAAGTGTCTGTTAGCTTCTGCGTTTGCGTTCGGTCTGTGCTGTACCAAATTATTTTGTTCCACTCGCTAACTAGCGCATTTAGCTAGCTCTTTCACAACAGGGCTATGCTTGAATTCACTCTGGTACTTTCCTTTAAGACCTTTGTAAACTGTTCAGACAAGAAAACATCAAGAATCACACCAATCAAGTTTGACCCCTGACACACACATTATAGATGAGATCTTCCTAAATGCAAAGTGTTTATCAAAGTTCCAGAGTGCAAACATACAGACATCGCAATCAAACTACATAGCAGGTATAAATGATCAATAAAAATAATAAATAAAAATGCATTATCATTTTAGAAAAGCAGCAGTTGAATACAGGAGAAGTACCTCAGCAGGAACAAAATGGGAGAGAATATGGACAATAGAATAGGAGGCAATTTTCTCAACTCTCCAGCCCAGAAAAATCAGGACCCAATGAGAAACATGCAGGCTGAAGGAGGTGAGCTTACGACGACTCTGTCCAGCTCTGTGCCATAAGACTGATAGAAGTTTGATAGTAGGCCTATTTGATAGATTATTATGCTAGCTTGGCCAGACCGCAGTTTATTTCCACAATGGTCAGGCTCAGGGCCGTCGTCGTCAGTATTGCCAGTATTGCCGTGGCAATAGGCTAGTACTTTTCAAAGTAGTATTGGTATATGGTACATTTATTCCATTACTACACATTCTATGCTATATTCAGGTCTGAAAACTTTTCATTGTCACTTTTCTTATGTCAGTCCTTTCTGAGACTTATTATTTTAAAAATGTGCATTAAATGTTGAGATGTTTTGCATAAAATGTTGGGACATTTGTTTTACATTTTTGTCAATTCAGGGTGATGGGATGCATCTACACTCAGCAGTAGATAAAATATTGAATTGAGCACCAAATGATAAAGATGTTACATAATAACGTTTAATTTATTCGGACTGAGAATTATTCGGCGTACGCCTCGTAAGGCCTGACAGGGATGGGCAAAAAATTGGCAATAGTACTTTTAATCTGGTGAAGGCACCCCTGGTCAGGCTACTGAATTCCAGCGGTTATGCAAGTCTGGCGCACTAACAGGCGGCCATCTGAACTCTTGCCAGACAGCGCCCTCTCGTGGTTGTTAGGAGAATCGAGTTAAAGCGTCAGCCCTGTCACGGTTTTATAAAGACCGCAACTCAGCCAACCACAGCGAGCTTTACTCAGCCATGCAGCCAATAGAAAGTAAGCATATTCCGCATGCTCTGTGTCCTTGTAATGTTTAGCAGGCTGTATGGTGCGGCAGATCGCTATACCATCGCCAGTGGCGTGTTGAGTCCAGTAGGGCTCAGAAGTCTTTTGTTGATCAGCGATTTGTCGCAGATGGCGGAGGGTTTTCATAATCGTCACAGCTCTCTCAGTGCCCCGGCTGTCAGAACAGCAAACGGCATGACAAGAAGAAGAGAGGAGTTACATTAGCGCAGCATGAGATCCTAAATGACTTTACGAGAAGTGTGTTTCTGTGTTTAGTTGCACTTACAGAATAAACCTGTTCATGATCTTTATTCATGTGAGCTGGAGCGGAAATCTTAGCAGTTGAAATATGTTTAGGCACGGGGCAACAATTTACCGGAGACTCAGGAATCTCAGGTAAGTCAACAATCCCGTTAACTTAATATTAATGATAACGTTAACATTAACGTCACTTAACGTTAAATCACCGGTGCTCCGGTGCATCTCACGTAGATGTTTAAGGGTTACCGTTATGCTCTGATCTCGAGACTGGTGTCGGTGTAAACCATGTTGTTTGTTTGCTTGTTTGTTTCTTTCTCTGACACATCATGTCGAATTGCTCTAAAGTAAGATCCGTCTGTGTGTGTGTGTGTGTGTGTGTGTGTGTGTGTGTGTGTGTGTGTGTGTGTGTATTAAAAACAAAAACAAAGCAAAATGGGCTGTTGGTACACACATGTAACGTTAGTGTACTATGCATGCGTCATCTGACGCAACCGGTGGAAAACGGAAAGGGTGATGGATTATTGGTAATCTCTCTCTCTCTCTCTCTCTCTCTCTCTCTCTCTCTCTCTCTCTCTCTCTTGTCTTGTGTGTCTGTGTGTGTGTGTGTGTGTGTGTGTGTGTGTGTGTGTGTGGTCATGGTCATGGTCATGTCCTGGGTCGCAGTTCCAGGCGGTACCAGAGCATCTCTGCTCCTGAGCGAGCCCTTCAGTATGCCGTGGGACAGAAGATCCATGGCTTTACTGTCACAGAGGTAAACACACACACACACACACACACACACACACACACACACACACACACACACACACACACACACACACACACACACACACAGCCTCTTCACATCTGTAGCCTACCACTTGTCTCACAGTAAATATCCAAAAATAATCCACTTACAGATCTGTCACCTCTTTAGACTCTCATCAAACACACACACACACACACACACACACACACACACACACACACACACACGTACACACACACACACTCACACACACACTCACTCACTCACTCACTCACTCACACACACACACACACACACACACACACACAGCATTTATCCCATTCTCTCTCCTATTCTTCATATTCTTA
>JAODXP020000007.1:1896688-1899188 GCA_027497455.2 Sardinella longiceps
AAGACACAACATAAATTCCAGATTGTGTTCTGGATCACTGATCGTACCAAAATTGTCGGAATATGTAGGATGCCACCGCCCCTAAAGGAAAAAAAAGTGCGCTGCTAGATGTTGTGGAGGTAGTAAAAATATTGTAAAAGGTAGGAAAAAAGGTAGTAAATGGTAGTAAATTCAGCACCAGGATTCCTGTATATACCCTGTTCTGGGACCCGGATTTGACCTGGGAGAATTTCATCTCTCTCCCACTCGTCTCCTATCAGTCTGTTATCCAATTAAAGGCCAAAAGCCCTAAAGATATCTGTAAATAAAAAAGATGGACCATCATTATCATTCAAAGGTATATTGAGTAGGCCAAGAGTGAGACTGGAACTCAGCAACTCTGCTAACCACAAGGCCCCCCTTGAGTAGCCCTCAGTGACAACAGCACCAGTGCAACTCTGCTAACCACATGCACCCCTTGAGTAGCCCTAGGCTGCAGACTGCACTGCCTCAGTGACAACAGCACCAGTGCAACTTAAAGGGCAACTTCTTTTTTTTTTTTTTTTTTAAGATAGGCTTCATTGCCTTTAATACATTCACAACGCAGCAACTGCTGTACTCTCTAAAAGCGTCTCATCGCCTCGTCAGATCTCCAGTCTGAATTGGGCTGAATTGGGCCCACATTAATGTGTTGATAGAAACTAACAACATATTTTAAATTATCTCCACATCACAGGTCAGAAGGCTCACTGTGGTATTTGGTTGTATGAACGTGGATGTGTGTGTGTGTGTGTGTGTGTGTGTGTGTGTGTGTGTGTGTGTGTGTGTGTGTGTGTGTGTGAGTGTGTGTGTGTGCAGATATGTGGTTGCCAATATAGGCCACAGGCATTGTTTTCTACAGCATACAGGTTTTTTAATCTTTGCCAATACTTCCAGACCTCCAATACTTTAGCATTTAAGTTGTAAGTTATTTGCATGTTATTGCAATGTATTTGCAATGTTATTTATTTGCATGTTATTTTTAATATCTGAAGTGGGAAAAAGTGGATGGACGGTGTACCTCCGCATCCAACAGCCACTACACCCCCGGTACTTACTTAGTTAGTATAACCCCCTTCCTCTCTCTCTCTCTCTCTCTCTCTCTCTGCCTCTCTCTTTCTCTCTCTCTGTTTCTCTTTCTGTTTCTCTCTCTCTCTCTCTCTCTCTCTCCCCCCCCTCTCTCAGCATTACTGATGTGTTTGAGGGTTTTGTGTTGAGTCTGCTCTCCTCCCTGATGATCTCTGGTCCAAACTCACCCTTCTACCGAGCCCTCATCGAGCCCAAGATCGGCTCCGACTTCTCCTCTGTGGTGGGGTGAGTACACACACACACACACACACACACACACACACACACACACACACACACACAAACACACCCAAACTCACCCTTCTACCGAGCCCTCATCGAGCCCAAGATCGGCTCCGACTTCTCCTCTGTGTTGGGGTGAGTGCACACACACACACACACACACACACACACTCACCCTTCTACCAAGCCCTCATCAAGCCCAAGATGGGTACAATGTGTGTGTGTGTGTGTGTGTGTGTGTGTGTGTGTAGGTATGTAGCGGCAGCACCAGACAGGCTACCTTTAGTGTCGGGCTACAGGGCACAATAACACTCACTCGTGTGTGTGTGTGTGTGTGTGTGTGTGTGTGTGTGTGTGTGAAAGTATGACGGCAGCACTAGATAGGCTACCTTTAGCGTGGGGCTACAGGGCACAATAACACTCACTCTGTGTGTGTGTGTGTGTGTGTGTGTGTGTGTGTGTGTGTGTGTGTGTGTGTGTGTAGGTATGACGGCAGCACCAGACAGGCTACCTTTAGCGTGGGGCTACAGGGCACAATAACACTCACTCTGTGTGTGTGTGTGTGTGTGTGTGTGTGTGTGTGTGTGTGTGTGTGTGTGTGTAGGTATGACGGCAGCACCAGACAGGCTACCTTTAGCGTGGGGCTACAGGGCACAATAACACTCACTCTGTGTGTGTGTGTGTGTGTGTGTGTGCAGGGTATAAAATTAACTTTTTGACCCATCTGCCAATGGCAGGTAAGGCCTGATCATTTACCGGCCAAAAAATATTTTTACCTGCCACTGAAAAGAATAGTTTAGAGTGCTTTTTAGAGCAACTTTACTTTTCTCTCAGGTGTCTCTGTAACAAAAGCTATAATACACCCAGGTTCAAAATGTATTTTATAGCAGATGGTCATCTAAACTCAACTACTATAGCGCCTACTGGCTCTACTCATTTCATTTCATATTAATGATGAAAGTCATATCTCAGTAGTCTGCCAGTGGCAGGTAGCTTGGTTTTTGTTACTAGCCAAACCAAATTTTTACCCGCATTTGGCCGGTGGCGGGTGCTAATTTTCAACCCTGTGTGTGTGTGTAGGTATGACGGCAGCACCAGACAGGCTACCTTTAGCGTGGGGCTACAGGGCACAATAACACTCACTCGTGTGTGTGTGTGTGTGTGTGTGTGT
>JAODXP020000007.1:1906688-1909188 GCA_027497455.2 Sardinella longiceps
CCTAAGAACCTCAAACACTTTGTGTCGCTTTCCTGTTTCCTCTACATAAGCCTGACCTGCCCGTGGTTACTGCAATACTGGGCTAGTCAGGCTAGTTAAGATAGTTAGGGTAGTTAAAATAGTTAGGTTTGAGCACAATACTATAGTGGGCTCGTTTAGATAGTAACTCAGGGTAATTAGCTAGGCTA
This sequence comes from Sardinella longiceps, assembly GCA_027497455.2. Lineage (NCBI taxonomy): Eukaryota > Metazoa > Chordata > Actinopteri > Clupeiformes > Clupeidae > Sardinella > Sardinella longiceps. The sequence goes on from JAODXP020000007.1 coordinate 1,906,877, forward strand.
CACACACAAATAAGTTAGGTAAGTAGAAAAGTCAATAATTAGTTAGGCTAATTAAGCTCTTTAAGGTTGAGTGTAATATTACATAGAGTTAGTTAGGCTATTAAGAATACTAGTTGGGGGCTAGTTAAGATAGGTAAGATAGTTAGGGTAGTTAAGATAATTGGGTTTGAGCACAATGCTACACTGCGCTAGTGCGATTGATTTTAATGCTAGTATGGACTAGTCAGGCTAATTAGCCTATTTAATCTTCAGTTGAATAGTTTAGCAGGCTAGTAATGATAGTTAGGCTGGATAGTAATATAACACTGAGCTAGTCAGGCTAATCAGGCTAGTCAGGTTTATTATTACTCAGGGCTACTAAGACTCGGGCTAATTAGTTAGGCTACATCTATATCGGTCTCAGTCTGTACGCACAGTAACTCAGGGTAATTAGTTAGGCTACACACACAAATAAGTTAGGTAAGTAAAAAAGTCAATAATTAGTTAGGCTAATTAAGCTCTTTAAGGTTGAGTGTAATATTACATAGAGTTAGTTAGGCTAGTTAAGCTAGTTAGGTAGTTATGCTAGTTAGGCTAGTTAGTTCAGTTAAGCTAGTTAGGCTTGAGTGTAATACTACATAGAGCTGGTTAAGCTAGTTAAGCTAGTTAGGCTTGAGTGTAATATTACATAGAGCTGGTTAAGCTAGTTATTTTAGTTAAGATAGTTAGGCTTGAGTGTAATACTACATAGAGCTAGTTAAGCTAGTTAGGCTTGAGTGTAATACTACATAGAGCTGGTTAAGCTAGTTAGTTTAGTTAAGATAGTTAGGCTTGAGTGTAATATTACATAGAGCTGGTTAAGCTAGTTAGTTTAGTTAAGATAGTTAGGCTTGAGTGTAATATTACATAGAGCTGGTTAAGCTAGTTTGTTTAGTTAAGATAGTTAGGCTAGTTAGGCTTGAGTGTAATATTACATAGAGCTGGTTAAGCTAGTTAGTTTAGTTAAGATAGTTAAGCTTGAGTGTAATATTACATAGAGCTGGTTAAGCTAGTTAGTTTAGTTAAGATAGTTAGGCTTGAGTGTAATACTACATAGAGCTAGTTAAGCTAGTTAGGCTTGAGTGTAATACTACATAGAGCTAGTTAAGCTAGTTAAGATAGTTAGGCTTGAGTGTAATACTACATAGAGCTAGTTAAGCTAGTTAAGATAGTTAGGCTTGAGTGTAATATTACATAGAGCTGGTTAAGCTAGTTTGTTTAGTTAAGATAGTTAGGCTTGAGTGTAATACTACATAGAGCTGGTTAAGCTAGTTAAGCTAGTTAGGCTTGAGCTGAATACAACACTGGGCTAATTAGGCTAGTTACATCTGAGCTTTATACCACACAGGGCGAGTTAGTCCAGGTAGGCTTGATGTTAACACAACACTGGGCTACAGGTATGTCCTTGTGTGTGTGTGTGTGTGTGTGTGTGTGTGTGTTTCCACTATCGCTGGGCATTTTTTCCTGGTCCCTGTGGTTCTTGGTTGCTCCTTGTACCACTACATAAATCTGTTGAGCAAACTTCATACTATTTAGTTGTAATATAAGGTGTGTGTGTGTGTGTGTGTGTGTGTGTGTGTGTGTGTGTGTTTAGGATGGGTTGTGGTCAGAGGGACTACAGGGAGCAGTCTCAGCAGATTGAGCTGCGGACAGGAGGAATGAGTGTGACTCCGCAGATACTACCAGAGACCACTGACCTGGACATGTATGAACAGGTACACACACACACACACACACACACACACACACACACACACAGGAGGGATGAGTGTGACTCCGCAGATACTACCAGAGACCACTGACCTGGACATGTATGAACAGGTACACACACACACACACACACACACACACACACACACACACACACACACACAGGATGGATGCGTGTGTCACCTCAGATACTACCAGAGACCACTGATCTGGATATGTATGAACAGGTACACACACACACACACACACACACACACACACACACACACACACACACACACACACACACACACACAGGAGGGATGAGTGTGACTCCGCAGATACTACCAGAGACCACTGATCTGGACATGTATGAACAGGTACACACACACACACACACACACACACACACACATGGGGATGGGAATATGGGAATTCTGCTGGCGAGACACAGCTTTTACGGAGACAGAGGGGAGGTGGAGGTAAAGGCTGCTTCATACCTTCGGATCCGGATGAAATATTCCTGTCCGTACCATGCGTTGCCTCCGTGACTGGCCTACATACCTCCGTCCACTTTCAGCGTTGTTGTGAATGTTGATCCTTAC
>JAODXP020000008.1:0-45000 GCA_027497455.2 Sardinella longiceps
ACGGAATGACCCATGTAGTGATCTGAAAGCGTTTAAAGGAGAGTGTCGGAGTGAATTCAAGCATAGCCCTGTTGAAAGAGCTTGCTAAATGCGCTAGTTAGCGAATGGAACAAAATTATTTGGTACAGCACAGACCGAACGCAAACGCAGAAGCGAACAGGCACTTTACACTGAATCAATGGGACCTGACTGTTGGAAACCGAAAGTAAGATCTGAGGTTACATTGACTCAATGCAAAGTGTTTCTCGTTCGCGTTGGGTCTATGCTGTTTTAAATTCTTTCATTTAATGCGAAATATATTGCTGTTAGAAGGCTCGTGCAGCAGGACTATGCTTAAACTTGCACCGGAATATTGCTTTAAGAGTTTCGATACCTACAAGTATTTTGTGTCAGGCTGGGTCACATGCGTACATCAGTGGATCAGCCCTGGAGCTGGTGGTCGGCAACTAAGCTAAGGTTTGTTTACATTTTCGTTTACAGTAACGTCGGCCATCAGGATCACGGTAAACAAAATGTTATGAACTGTCATTGAAATAACTGCTTAATCTGTTGAGAAATGGTCCCTGTCATAAATTTGCTGCTACCAGAACCAAGCACTGTAACGTTATTACTGAAGGGTCGATGTCTAGTGTTAGTAGCCACAGGGGTCGGGAACGTGGGGCTCGCGAGCCACTAGTGGCCATACGAACTGCATGTCGCACACTGAAACAAGTTAGTAGTTAGATACCTGATGTGTTAGTAGTTAGATACCTGATGTGTCAAAATAAGGATTTGAAGATGAACTGAAATGGGCTCAAACGTAGTCAATAGTACATTACTTATCTAAAATATAAACAGATGGCACAAAAAAAAATATTTAAAAAAATTAAATATATCGTTCTATTTCCAAAATTGAAATTTGCATAATTTCTACAACCCACTACGTCACTGGCATGGTCGAGTGTTCTAAAGTATCTTTGGGTCAAAATTCCATGACCTTTGACAAGGCTGGCTATTATACGTAGGCATCTGTAGGCATCATAGCTGGTGGACCATAGCCATAGGCTACTATACCATATGGTCAGAAATTGTCAACAACATTCCTGTGTGTAGCCTAGCTCAATGGTGTTTTTTTGCCCCCAACGGCATCTTCCAGGCAGCACAGCCTAAAAGGCACTACCCTTACCCTATTCCTAACCCTAACCCCCTCAACCCTCATCCTAACCCTAAACTGAGTGGAGTAGTGCCTTGAAGGCAGCGTTGCCTGGAAGGCACAGTTGAGGGCAAAAATCACCAAAGACCGTGTAGCCTATGAATACAGCTCTCAGATCAACTTCAGTGTTGGATTAATCAGTGGCAATGATACAGAGACCGCGGGGACTTCAGGATAACTTGTGTAAGTAGCCGACTTGACAGTTTTCCAGTCAACGCTACGCTGGTGATTTAGCAAGCGTTAGCCAAAGTGTAGCTACTATTAATTGCATTGGATCTGCAAGTTAACTTTAACGACTTTAACGTTAGTTGGGGAGTTGGTTAGGAGGATATATAGTCGTAGGTTGATGTCTGAAGCGTCTCATGGTATAGTTTGTAATTGTAACGTTTTACTTTGGCCTCCTTGGTTGTGATTTGTCAACAATGTTCTTGTGAATAGTCTATATTTAATGCTACTGTCAAATAAACTCTTTAGTGTTGAATTTATCCGTTTGGTGGTGATACAGAAACTGCGGACATGATAACTTCAGTGGAAGCTTTTGGCCTTGTTGTCAGTTAACCAAAGCTAAACTGATAAAGTTGCTTTTGCTAAGGTTTTTGGTCATTGATAGCATCCAAGGTGTTTAAACTCCGTAGAAAACTGGTTAAGAAGTTGATACATAGTTATACTCTACATATGTAAAGCGTCTTGTAATCTGTGACTATTTGCTTGTGCTTACTTGGTCACGATTAATTTATCTTATTTATTTATTTATTGGTTTATTTGGTAGGGACCATGCATATTTATGAACATTTTTGTATAAAAATACAGCCATGTAAATATGCCAGAATTAGTCAAAAGACTACTTTTCATCTGTAGTCCCCTGGCAGGTAACATAAAAACATATCTAAAAAAGACAAAAGACAAACATGGACAACACCAAAGCGGGTACAATGCTGACATGGACATCACCAAAAGGTACACATAAACATGACAATCTACTCCAAGACAGAAAAATCAAACATACATGCAGACAGCAAGCAGAAAAAGAAAAAGCAAGAACAGGTAAACAGATATACAGAAGCAACAAAAGAAAAATGACAAACAAACAAGCAGAAAAAGCAAGAAAAGGTAAACAATAAACAGATATACAGAAGCAACAAAAGGAAGATGAAGAGAGAATATATGAGATGTGTAACATTTAGTGATTGCATGTTTGGTTTTGAAGGTACCACTGTCTTAGGTGATTTTTAAAGGTGTTGTAAGTGGGGCACTCTCTTATTTGGAGAGGTAGGCTGTTCCAAATTTTACCTCCCATTACTGACAGCACGTTTTGGGCAAAAGTGGTGCGTCTAAATGGTATGATGGAGTCTCCTTTTACAGAGGCCCGTGTGGATACCACTGCTTTCACGTCTTTGAAAAAAGCTTTGCAGTGGGGGAGGGGCAAGGTTGTGTGACACTTTATACATAAAACACGCATACTTGAAGTTTTTAAAATTATCAAAACTTAAAAGTTTATGCCTCTGTAGAATATTACAGTGGTGAAAAGACAGTCATCTGTAGGTTTGCCGGCGGCAGGCACCGTTGCATCTGGAGAGAATCTCCTCTAACCTACAATCTGTGTTGTAGCACTGCCTGCAGCGTCAGATAGCATTGGACGGACAGTAACGTTTGCCTAAAATAGAGTATCAGTATTGCGATCTATTTCTTGTTTTAATACCTCCGTGTGAATAAAATGTAGGCTACCTTAAGTAGTTAATGTAGTTTCGTAGTGCTCCCTCCTCAAAACAACAGGCTCGTTAGCTCGTTCATGTTAGGTGCAACGTAAAAATAACATTAGTTTAGATCCATTATTTTTTAAAAACAACAGCTAAACGTTTCATATTAGGTGTCCTCACATTCTAGAATTTTGATGTCCAGCGCCATCTTGAGGGTAGAGCGGGGGAAGAGCGCTACGAATTTCCCCCAGGTCAAATGAGCTATGACCCAGCTAACACAGTTACGTTGTAGCGACGTTACTGCAACGTAAATTCACGACCAAAGTTACGTTGCCGCAACGTAACTCTTTTACGTTGCCACAACGTGGAAAGTGAAAGAGGCCTATTTGTATCTGCGACGTTACTTCTGACGTTGCCAGCCCGTAACCACAACGTAACGGCCACGTTGTGGCAACTTTCTTTTACAGGTTGCCAGAATGTCGCCAGGATGTAATTTCCTACGTTGCCAGTCCGTAACCGCAACGTAACGGCGACTTTGTGACAACCAAAGACGTACCGGCGACATTGTGGCAACTTTCTTTTACAGGTTGGCAGAATGTCGCCAGGATGTAATTTTCCTACGTTGCCAATTCGTAACCACAACGTCCTAGCGTCGTTGCAGCAACCAAAAACCTATTGGCGACCTTCTAGCAACCACCATTTCAGGTTGCTAAAACGTCGCCAGGAGGTAAAAACAATAAACTACTGGGCGGACCTACATGCCCTACACCTACATTTAGTCCTCATTTGCCCAGAATATTACCTACAACATTAATATTATTAAACTAAACAGTCAAGAGTCAAATTCAATCCAAGATATCAGCTCAGCTTTATTCAGAATAAAATGTTGTGGCCAAGCTGTCAATCTTCAACCAGGGATTCTCACTTGCTGTGCCTATCAGTGAAACACAGAAAAGTAAGACACTGTTAGCCTATAAACCGTATTTAACAGATGTTTTAGTCAATGAGTCAGTTACAGTAGTTTTTCACACCAGACCTGAACACCTAAACCAAAATGAGACACTGGGATGTTGTTGACTAGTGGAAACAACACAGCATTTATCCATTCTCAATTTTTTTCTATTATTATTAAAGTGCAGGATTTTTGAGTTTATACAGGTGTACCTGTATTCACCAACAAAGTAATGTGAACTCACAAATTGTGAATTTTCATGGCATGAAAATGAAGCGCTTAAAAACACAAGATTAAAGTTTTAACAACAATTGATCTTTGCATAGCTACCAGTACTTGTAATTAACAAGTCAGAAATGTGACTGCTTACATTTTTGAAGATTAAAATAACAAAAAACATTAAATATGTACTCAGGATAATAACAATCACAATGTGTCAGCGCAATGCTGTCTCATCCTCAGTCATCAGTATTTGTCATTAACCAATTAATTATTAAACTATCAGTAAACTTTAGTTGATTATACACAACCACAGTCTATACGCATCTACATGCTTTTGCATTTTGTGACCACTAGATGGCACAATAACACAAAGAATGGCCTCCTAATGTCAAAAATCTCTGTGACTATGCAGTTAAGATAGGAATAGTGCCAGTAGAATCTGTATAGCTGTCCTGTAATCTTTGGTTCTGTCAGATCAGTCTCAATAGATTTAGTCCACTCCTGTTGTTTCTAGGTTGATTTTAACTTTATAGGTGTAAAAATTTTACCTGTACTAATGATGAACTGGCTGCCAGCAGATATTTTGGCGTCTGTTAAGCTTCAGTCTTCTCTCTCCCAGCCCTATTGCAACAAGAGCACAACTCATTTGTGGAAAAATGGTTTTCATAGAATACCAAAGCACTCTAAATAGGTATTTCATTAAAACAAAATTGTGAATACAATGCAACTTATACCTGACTTTCTAGGCTTGATTCTGGTTGCAATGATTGGATGAAAATGTTACGACAGCTCCGGGTGCATAGTGACCTGTGGAGGAAGAAAACAACACACAGGTTTAGTTTTAATAGCTCCAAAATAATTGTAATTGTGTAACTGTGTGTTTGATTGTTGCATCAAACACACACAGAAAATAAACTACTGAAATGAAGAGAAAAGTGATGTGGCTGGATGTTGGAATCATATGCACATCATGTAAAGTACAATGGTTGGTTAAAAGAAAGTCCAAAGTGTACCTTCTCCAAGAAGATTGGACTGCAGATGGTCTTGGCCCTGTTCTGTTCTGAAAATGACCAAAGAAACAGACAACACTTGAGTACAAGTGGCAGAACAATCTTTTTAAGAGTTTGTACCAGAGTATCAGACATGTACTTAAAGGAGTACTGTAGAACAGAACATAGTATGACAACTTTGACAAACACCGAAGCTTCATGGAAGAAACACGAGGCCATGAATTTGTATTAAATCGCAGTGTCATACTGTACCTGCGCTGTAGACTGTTAGGCTTGCCGATTGTGGGGTGGCAGCTGGTGGTGGCAGTTTGATATGTGAAAGAAAAGACAAAAAAAATCAAAATACTTTTTTAGCAAAAGTGTCAAAATACTTACTTACATGATACCAAAAATCAATGACTGAAATGGATACAGGAGTGCACCAAAGCATTCCATCATGTATGTGCAGCATGCAACATCCAATAATAAACATTTGTATTTGTTGCCATGGATTACTGATTACTGCATACCTGACAGATGTAGACTGTGCTAGGCTTTGTGCTGATTGTGGGGATGATATGAAGATGTTGGTAAAGCTGCTGATGCTGACCTGTGAGGAATGAACATAATGGTAGGAGAGTTCGCCCAGCATTTTGTTTCACGTTGCATGATATGTATAAGCAAACAATTGGTGGAAATCACTGATGATGGTCTAAGTTTACCCAGCATGTGTGATGCTGAATGTCAGAATGATATGCAAGAAAGAAGTTACAGGTGGAATTGGCTTACCTCATATCCAAAAGATGCAGGCTGTGGGCTGCGACAAACATCAGAGTGGTAGAAATATAATACTCAGGAAGGCTTGCGACTTCCACCTGGTCGTGGACGGCTGTTCCATTACTCCATCCCTTAAAGTCTGCAACTGGATGTCATCCAAGACTCTCCCCTTCCTATCCTATACTGTGCTAGGTTTTCTGTTGGCCATGGGGATGAGAAAGATGTTGCTGCGGACACTGGTAGTTCCCTGTGGAAACATAAACATGTGGGCAAATACATTAGGCCTACATACACAAGTACAGTATAGCCAAAGCTTGTGTAACTACATTCTAAACTAAACAAAATAGGCTTATTGCTTAAGGCAGTGGTGGCCAAGCTAAGGCCCTCTCTTCTTTTTACAGCCAACCATGAAAGAGAAATGGAATAACGATAGAAAACATCAAGCATTGCACATCATATCATATCATGGATTTAGGCTAGTATTGCCGTTACATGTTCATGGCAACAGAATCATTTAACCGTGTCTCTTTATGATAGACAGCCTGCTGGGTTTTCTTATCTAAAATTCAGTATCACATTGCTTTGAAGCTGGTCAGAAACTCATGCATCTTACGTTAATTTCCCTTAGCAGCTTACATTGTCAGTATTTTCGCCTGCAAAGAAAAGTTTGGCCACCCTCGTGCCTAGTTAGCTAGGTAGCTGATGCTGCATTAGGCTATTATAGTAACATCCACTAACATTAATTCAGCCCAGCGTCTAGACTTATCGATAGCTACATTAAAAAGCAAGACAACAAGAGCGCCTGGAATATAGCATTAGTCAGGACCACTACTTATTTCTTGTCCATCTTTTATTGTACCGGAGAGATTTGGCTGTCGTCTAGCTAGTTACGGCGTTAGCAATAGTTAGCTAGCCTTAGATAGTTAGGCTAGCTAACATACAGCGATATATCAATAAGGAATTGCCGACTTCAAAATAGATTGACGTTGTCTGAACGAGTTGTAAAACACTTGAACGTTGATTAAAAAATGTTTTTACAAATATCAATACACTGTATAACTTTTTACTTACCGTTGCGAAGGTCTGACATACCGTTTGACTGCTGCTGTACCAACTGCCACTTCTCGAATTCTCCCTGTGGTTGCCATGGAAAATATTTAACAGTGGTATCGTCTCGTGCGGGTGCTTCACGGTAAATGCATGGTCCTCGTACGCAGTCCCAAAAATGGCATTTTGTCTGTTGCAAATAAACAATATTTTATATTCTTCGAAAGAGCAGAATCACGGGAAAGCACATAAAATGTGTGCACTCCCCTGTCTCCATCAATGAGGAAGATCATAGGCAACTGGTAGGCTATTTCTATTACTGGGGAACAATCTGTAGAGAGTTGCAATTGATCCTATTACTGCAGGCACTTATTTATGGTAGAAAAATGTATCTCCCTTTGCAAATTGGCACATTGACCCATTATTTGTAGTTGTGACAAGTATTCTGTGATTAATGTCAAAGATAGGCAGGTGACCAAACCACCACGTCGCAGCAACTTTATTTTGTGACCAAATGGCAACGTTAGTAGGTGACCAAACCACCACGTCGTAGCAACTTTATTTTGTGACCTAATGGCAACGTTACCGGGTGACCAAACCACCACGTTGTGGCAACGTAAATCCATGACCAAATGGCAACGGTACTCGAGTGACCAAACCGCCACGTTGTGGCAACGTTAACTCAGTGACCAAATGGCAACGTTACCGAAGTGACCAAACCGCCACGTTGTGCCAACGTTAACTCAGTGACCAAATGGCAACGTTACCGAGTGACCAAACCGCCACGTTGTGGCAACGTTAACTCAGTGACCAAATGGCAACGTTACCGAGTGACCTTACCAGTACGTAACGGCAACGTTAACTCAGTGACCAAATGGCAACGTTACCGAGTGACCAAACCGCCACGTTGTGCCAACGTTAACTCAGTGACCAAATGGCAACGTTACCGAGTGACCAAACCGCCACGTTGTGGCAACGTTAACTCAGTGACCAAATGGCAACGTTACCGAGTGACCTTACCAGTACGTAACGGCAACGTCTTTTGATTACCTTATGGCAACATCCACGCAGCAACGTTACTGCAACGTTGCAGATACGTTGCCATTAAGTAATGTCGCCGTGACCAAATGACAACTTTTTGGCGACGTTGCAGGAACGTCATGTGTTAGCTGGGGAGCCTATGACCAATAACCCCCGGCAATATTTAATACATTTAATGTCAAACTCTGGCGTTGAAGCAGTCAAAGCTCTTTATAGATCATGTATACCAGTCAAACTTTCGTTCAAAATGAAAATTACGAAAGTAACTGCTTTTTAAGATCAGCCGCGATTAACTTTAAGCGTCAAGAGCAATGTTTAGCCTACTACATAGTGCAATGTAGCCCCCCGCATTCAAATCGCACTCAAAACATTTAAAAGTCTCGACACAGCATGATACCTCGGTCACAACATTGTCAGAGCCTCTACACGTGGAATCGAGCATTAAAAACATAATTGGTGTACGCATGTGTGTTTCAATTAATGTTTTATGAACGGCACTTACCAGATTAACCACCTGACATAAGTAGCAACTCGCACTGACTGCTTGCTACGGAGAAATAGTAACGCAATGTGTGAACGTCGACTGGGAGTAAACGTTCTAAGCATGTTGACTGGCTTAAGATTTAGTAATATTTGTCAGTGCATAGCCTAACTTTCTCAGATACATAATGTGGGAGCAGGTATTACGAGCTGGCACAAGTGATCGCAAGCAGTGGCTCAATACTGGGAGAGGAATGATGTTAGCCCCTGGGTAGGTTACCCCAAGTCTTTTTCTTTTAACGTAGCCTACTATTGCCTTACCTTAGCCTTCACCAGGCTCTTTCCATCAAACTCATTTGACACTAATTCTCGTACCCTCTCCCAAACAATTTGGTTATAATCCTTAACATTTACAGCACTACAATTCATCAGTAGTAACAAGTTGCTGGATAAGCCTGACGTTAGTATTAGCAACTAGCATGTTAGTACTATATGAATTGCATAGTTCACAAACAGTCTTTGAAACAAACATAATGCGTACACTACGGATGTTTTAAATATTCGATTCTACGTGTAGGGTCTGTAATGATGTTGTGACTGATGTATCATGCTGTGTTGAGCCTTTTAAGTATTTTAAAAACAGCGATTTGGATGCAGAGGGCAACATTTAACTATGCAGGCTATAGAACCCGTTCAACTTAAAGTAATTGCGGCAGATCTTAAAAAGCAGTTACTTTCGTAATTTTAATTTTTAACGAAAGTTTGACTGGTATACATGATCTGTAAAGAGCTTTGACTGCTTCAACGCCGGAGTTTGACATTAAATGTATTAAATATTCCCGGCGTTGGTCATAGCTCATTGGCCTGGGTGAAATTCGTAGCGCTCTTCCCCCGCTCTACCCTCAAGATGGCGCTGGACCGCAAAATTTTAGCAAAATTCTAGAATGTGAGGACACCTAATAGGCATTTAGAATGAACTTCAAACCCTAAGGTAATCACACATGAGTCGGTCTAGCAACATTTACGTGAAAGTTGCTATTTGCACAACCTACCAATGGCAGCTACCTTTTCATCTTTACGAATAATTTGTATCCTTTCAGAAATAAGCCTCACACATGCACACATAGGGACAGCGCAGCAGATCTAGGCTATATTTCGCAATCAATTTATTTTTTGAAATGGTACTTTGCTTTAAGTTAGGCTAGTTGTTAACCATGTTAGACTGCATCAGGCCCATTAAAGGAAAGTACCGGAGTGAATTCAAGCATAGCCCTGTTGAAAGAGGTTGCTAAAGGCGCTAGTTAGCGAGTGGAACAAAATAATTTGGTACAGCACAGACCGAGCGCGAATGCAGAAGCGAGCAGGCATTTTACACTGAATCAATGGGACCTGACTGTTGGAAACCGAAAGTAAGATCTGAGGTTACATTGACTCAATGTAAAGTGGTTCGCGTTCACGTTAGGTCTGTGCTGTTCGAAAATCTTTCATTTCATGCGAAATATATTGCTGTTAGAAGGCTCGTGCAGCAGGACTATGCTTAAACTTCGGTATATTGCTTTAAACAGCTGTGCGAACTTGGAATGCTCTAATCAACAATGTCAGCGCCCATGTTTCAAAATTAATAAACTAAACAGGCCTTTTCTCTGTCATGGCAATTTAATCAGTTTTAAGTGTCCTGCCAATTAAAAGCCAGGTAGAGTATGGGTCATTCCATGTCAAATCACCCAAAATTTTGTGGATTTTAAACCTGACCCTCTCAGAAACTGGTGAAATTTGGTGTAATGGATCATCACACCTGAACATTTAATATCTGAAAATTTGAGCTCAATCGGACCAGTGGTTTCTGAGATACGCCAGGTCCAATTTTCAGATTTTCGCCACAAATGGGCTGACAAGCCCACATTGACATTACCGTAATTTGCTTATTTCTGGGTCAAATTCAATAATCTTGGTGTCGTTTGAAAGCTAAGACCCCCAGGAATCTGATTCTATGATTACTTTCTATGATTTTTATGATTAGACGCATGTTGATTAAATGACCCTTTGACCTTTACTTTGGACCTGAATTTGACCTTGTGGATCATGTGACCTTCAAGCGACCCCTGGTCTAAATGGTACCTCAACATGTTTTGTAGACAATATCAAAAAATCAGAGGTATAATATCTTTCGTTTGTCATCAATTTTAAAACAAAGTTTGGTTGAACATGATAAAATGGTCTTTAAAGGAATATTCAATGCTATCTGGCTACATTACATTCCAGTGTCTATGCTAGGCTAAACCTAAAATAAAGTTAAGTTTGGGGTTGGCAGACTAGGAAAATGCATGCACTGAAACCAAAGTGCTTTTACCCACATATGCGACTCTAGGTAAGGGAGTGAATAACCAATTTTGATTAAAAAAAGGTGGACTATTCCTTTAAAGACCATTTTATCACGTTCAACCAAATTTTGTTTAAGTGCATGCATTTTCCTAGTCTGCCAACCCCAAACTTAGCTTTATTTTAGGTTTAGCTTAGCATAGACACTGGAATGTAATGTAGCCAGATAGCATGGAATATTCCTTTGTCACATTCAACCAAACTTTGTTTTAAAATTGCTGACAAACGAAAAACATTATACCTCTGATTTTTTGATATTGTCTACAAAACATGTTGAGGTAACTTTTAGACCAGGGGTCGCTTGAAGGTCACATGATCCACAAGGTCAAATTCAGGTCCAAAGTAAAGGTCAAATGGTCATTTGGTCAAAATGGGTCTAATCATAAAAAGTAATCATATAATCAGATTCATGGGGGTCTTAGGCTATGTTCAGACTGCACTCCAAATCTGATTTTTAGCATATCTGATCAACATCAGATCTCTCTATCGACCGCGTTCACATTGCTTGTCATATCGGATCTCCATGTCCGCTAATCACCTGCCATATCCAGGTGGGTTACTATGGTACCCAACGCATCATGCCCACAAATAATAAACAAAACCGCGGAGGGTAGAATGTTGGTTGTTTCTCTCTCAGATGGTTTTGCACACAGCTACAAGTAACAAGGAAGTATCAGAGATGGAAGAATAAAGTTACTCATCTTTATTTCAGTGCATCAATGCAGTCCAGCACAGCTGTTAGTTGCCTTTCTGATGCGTGGTTGAAAACTTTCACTGACGTTGCTTTCCACACGCGAGGTAAGCCTTGCTTTCCACACGCGAGGTAAACTCCAACTTGCGGCAAATCCATAACGCGCACTGACACATTGTTATAGCAAACGACACTGTTTTTTTAAAAGGAGAATTAACATTGATCTCTCACTTCCGTCCATCTGCATTCCACGTGTTGATGTTTGTGTCACGTGACAAATGACGCAAGTGACACGGTGAAATCTTATCCCATGTGGAAAAGCTGTTCAGATCGCAGCATATCCGATATGAATCGCAATTGACACCACATGGTTATGTAGAGCGTAACAGATTCGGAAAAATCGGAATTCATGTGGTTTTCTGCTGTTCAGACCACCCGAAATCAATTCTAGATACAATCTGGATATGAAAAAATCGGATTTGGGATGCCAATCTGAACGAGGCCTTAGCTTTCAAACGACACCAAGATTATCGAATTTGACCCAGAAATAAGCTAATTAGGCTAATGTCAATGTGGGTTGGTCAGCTCATTTTCGGCAAACATCTGAAAATTGGACCTGGTGTATCTCAGGAACCGCTGGTCCGATTGAACTCAAATTTTCAGAAATTTAATGTTCAGGTGTGATGATCCTACACACCAAATTTCATTAATATCTGAAGGGGTGAGGTTTAACCCATTGGGTGATTTGACATGGAATGACCCGTATCTGTCATGTCACATTTACTCTAAAATTCATTTCAGTTCCTCTTTAAGGCCTCAGTTTAAAAATGAATTCCAAAATACTTTTTTAATGAATTCCAAAATACTTTTGATAAAAGACTTAGAACTTACAAAAGAAAACACAAGACAGGTTTAGCACTGCAGATTGAAGCCAGTCAGAATCATAATCCCCAAGTCTTTTGGAACCTCATAAATCAGCTAGGACCATAAATCAGCTAGGATTCCCATGGAAGTGGTTCAGTTGGATGGCTCTTTAGGTTTTGATATTGAAAATGTGCTTAAAAAGTGGGAATCTGATTTTGGAATTTTATTGTCAGGTAGTTCTGTTTCACCAGAATGGGATAATGTTTATTTAGAAACCACAGTAACATTAAAAAGTCACATGGAAAATGGTATGAGTGTGAACCTTTCTAATCCCTACTTAAACCAGACCATCACAGAGAATGAAGTTAAATGGGCCATTAACAAGTTAAAATTAAAGAAAGCAACAGGTCATGACAAAATATCTAATGAAGTGTTAAAACAACCAGGCTTGCTTACACTGGTCTACAATATCCTCTCTACGTGCTTCGACCAGGGTTTAGTCCCATCAGATTGGCAAAAGTCAATAAATAAGCCAATTCCAAAGTCACAAACTTCTGACCCCCATTTGCCGTTGAAGTACAAGTTCTCCTTAGTTGTGTCTATAAACTTTACTTAATGGTTAACTATCTGGAATCTTGCAACCTATTAGCAGAAGAACAGAATGGATTTAGGAAGAAAAGAGCCTGTGTTGATCACATATATTCCCTAGTCTCAATAGTTAACGGCAGACAACAAGAAAGAAAGTCTACCTTTGCCTGTTTTATTGACTTTAAAAAAGCCTTTGACTGTGTTAATCGAGAACTATTGTGCTTTCGGTTGCTAAAAGCTGGAATTTATGAAATTTTATTATGCAGTCACGGCTGTTTATGAGAATCCTGAAGCTTGTGTCCAGGTGAACGAATATTGAACAGGTTGGTTTATATATTAATGACCTGGTTAATAGGATTAAAGAGGTGAATTTGGGGGTGAGTGTAGGTGAACTAAAAGTCTGCATTTTACTCTATGCAGATGATATAGTTCTTATTGCAGAAAGTGAACCTGATCTTCAAATTCTGATAAATATTGTTCATTGCTGGTGCAACAAAATGAGGTTACAGATAAACTGTGGCAAAAACTGAAGTAATTAATTTCAGAAAGCGGAGTTAAAATTTGACAACATTTAACTTTAGTTTTGGTTTGAATACATTATCTATGACTAAAAAGTATAAATATTTGGGACTCATTTTGGATGAGCATTTAACTTTTGAAGAGGGGATAAAGGTCCTGTCTGAGTCAGCAGGTAGAGCACTAGGTGCCATCATAAATAAGGCTAAAGTTTGCCGTGACCTGGGTTATAAAACTTATACAGAATTGTATAGGTCCTGTGTCTGTCCTGTCCTAGACTATGTTGCAGGGGTCTGGGGCTATCTTAATCAGCCACATAGTGAGCGAGTTCAGGGCAGAGCCATGCGTTATTTTCTGGGGGTGCATAGAAACACTCCCAAACTGGCCCTATATGGAGATATGGGATGGGAACCGTGTGAAATTAGACACATTGGAGATATGGTTAGACTGTGGAATAATCGGAATAGGCTTACTGATATGTCAGATTTAAGATTAACCAAACACATTTTTATTTGGGATCTGTCCAACAGATACACCTGGGCCAGGCAGATGGAGAGGTTCTACGAGGAGCCTGATCTCCTGTTCATCTACAGAAATAAGCTAAGGTGTAATGTCAATAAGGTTAAAAGGATTTTTTTTAAGCTTATAAGAGTAAATGGGCAAGGGACATTGCTTGTAAGCCAAAGTTGCGAACATAACACTTAACAATAAAGAAGGTTTATGATCAAGAGTCATATGTGTTGCATAACTTAACAAAAGCCCAGAGATCTGTATGCGCTCAAATTAGATCTGGTACCCTACCTTTAGCTTTACAAACTGGACGATTCCAGTCTGTCCCAGAGGAGGAGTGAAAATGCTCCTTATGTGATTTAAATGAGGTTGAAAATGAAATGCATTTTTTGTTTTACTGTCCCCTGTATGACAATTTAAGGGCAAGATTGTTTGATAGGGTCAGTGATGTTTGTCCAGATTTGTTTTACAAGGATGATGAAAAGTTATGGTATCTGTTTGAGCATCATGTATTTCAGTTAGCAAAATATGTGCAGAATGCTTGGCTCTTGCGAAAGAGAATCACTTTATGTTTGACTTAGGATGCTTTTTCTCTGCACACATCTTTAAAAATGTATGTTTGTGTCTTATAAGCCCATGTAGGGCTGGGCACCATTTTGGTGTATTACACAAGATAATAAAAAAATCTAAAAATCTAGTAAAGCACTAACAAGTTAACCATGTTCAATTCCACTTATGCATGTGAGAAAGCCTACTATTCAGTTTGGACGAAAGCTTATTTAGTCCACTTGTGTTCGTTCCCGAAAGCTTTACTAGCTTGTTCTTAGTTGTTAACTATGGTAGAGTACTGGTAGTCCATGTCCAAAATGGCACTTATACCTTTGCGCTGACGTCACGTGGGATGGGTCAGTACACAAGCAGTGGCCATGATCCCCCCTCAACCCTGGAATACAATTTCAGACTCCTCAAGGGCCCCCA
This sequence comes from Sardinella longiceps, assembly GCA_027497455.2. Taxonomy (NCBI): domain Eukaryota; kingdom Metazoa; phylum Chordata; class Actinopteri; order Clupeiformes; family Clupeidae; genus Sardinella; species Sardinella longiceps. The sequence goes on from JAODXP020000008.1 coordinate 14,924, forward strand.
CCACTTAATTCCCCCCACTATGGCGCCCCTGACCCTGGCACAGACAGGAACATGTAGACACAGTGCCTACTCTCATGCCCCACCTCTTGGACACCGTTTATACCCCACACCATGTGGATCAAACAACTTGTGTTTTTCTTCATATTGTTTTCCCATGACGTTAATGTGGTGAAAACGTATAAACACAACTCCTAATTTTCAAACTAGATTCACAAAACCCTTGGTATTTCTTGCAAAATCACCTCAAAACTGTTGAAACTGCTCAAAACTAAATAAAAATCACCTCAAAAGTATTCTCAGGCCACACAAAACTTTTAACACCTCATAGGATCATTAGACACTACATGACAAAATAAATAACACAGCACTCAGGATACGTAACTCCAGAGAGGGAGTACTCATTATTTGTAAAACGGTAAATGCAAAATTTGCCAACGAAATATTCTAAATGAATGCCTTTATATACATTCTTGATCCAAATAATGACTTCACATAGAGAAATACTGAAAGCCACTTCATACAGTAACAACTTGGTGACAATCACATTTACTTGTTTTTCATCTAAATTCTTCTATTTGATCCAATTCCGCTTTCCATACAGTACTTTTAGAAAAAATCTGTGGCAATTAACCTGTTTCAACTCTCAACTGCCTTAGATTGATTGGGACATAGATGGAAGTGTTATCAATTTTGAATTGTAGTGTTTCTATTGTGCCATGCTTAATTGTGTTTATATTCTGCATTGTTTGGTTAGTAATAAAAGTAAGAAGTGCATTATTATGCAAAATGTGCTTCATAGTATGAAAATGTGTTAAGAGTTTTGCAAAAAGAGTGAAAGAGTTTTTCCAAATGTGCCTATATAGGTGAAAGTAGTCTATGGTTTACCCAAAAGGGAGATTCATTCAATAAGTGTGTTCAGGCATTTGAGAATCTAATTCAAGGAGTAGGGCTTAGTGTTTTAGCACTCGAGAAAAACTGTAATCACCATGCCATATCAGTGCTCTTTTGAATGGTAACTACAACACTAACTTTAATACCTAGCAGCATTGTAGATCTACTTTCACATGAAAATGGTACCCCAACTGTACGGATTAACTTATTTTTCAAAACTGAATTGCGTTGCTTACAACACTTGTTTATTGTCTTTGGGTGACCATCAGGATAACGACCTTCGGTATATGGAAATGAGACTTGAATGAATTTGAAGATGTACAGTAGGTAGGCAGGTGTCTTTCAGCACTTGCGTTGTCTGTCCTGTTCCCTGTCCATTCTAAAATGAAGTTGTCACTGAACTTTATGTATGCACTAAATATGTTGCCTTGTCTTGAATGTCTTTTTGATGTTGTTTCGTCTCACTGTACATGCATATGGTTGAAATGACAATAAATATCACTTGACCTGACTTGACATTGCTACATACCAACCACACCCTGCCACCCACACAGTTCCACTCCTACACACACACACACACACACACACACACTTGACATTGCTACATACCAACCACACCCTGCCACCCACACAGTTCCACTCCTACACACACACACACACTTGACATTACTACATACCAACCACACCCTACCACCCACACAATTCCACTTCTCCACACACACACTCACTCACTCTGTCACTGAACTTTATATACACTAAATATGTTGCCTTGTCTTGAATGTCTTTTTGATGTTGTTTCGTCTCAATTCAATTTTATTTGTAGAGCGCTTAAATACAGTACATTGTCTCACGGCGCTTTACAGACAGTACGGGAAGCATCCATGAGAATCAGGGGCAAGGAAAAACTCCCTCGCTTTGTAAATAATTTGTTTTGTAGGAAGAAACCTTGGGCAGATCCACGCCTCATGGACTCAGCCTACCTGCCTGGGGCCTAATAAAGTATCCGTAAAGTCTGATGCATAGATTGACCATGGTTAACACAAAACAGTATGAGTACTGAATGTAGTCAGAGATGATATACACAGTTTGTGTGACAGTCAGAGCCAAGGGATGGAGTCAGTAGTTGGAGTGTGGGATTAGTCAGTAGTTGGAGTGGGATTAGAGTTCATTGGGTGTTGGTCGCCATCTAGGTAGTGGTCATCAGGGGGCCATCAGGCCAGTTCCATCACGGGCCTCAGAGAAAAGGGGAGGATGGTCCTAGTGTGTGGCTCCGGAGAGGTTGGTCAGCATCCGTAGTGTGGTAGGGTTGGTGGCAGGAAGGTATGGGAGGTTCATCACTCAGCCAGTGCGTCGGGGCAGAGGAGGTAAGAGAAACACTGTACATGTATGGTTGAAATGACAATAAAAATCACTTGACCTGACTTGACATTGCTACATACCAACCACACCCTGCCACCCACACAGTTCCACTCCTCCACACACACACAAACACACACACACACACTCACTCACACACACACACACACACACACACACACGGTTGTAGGGAAGAGGTAAATTCATCATTGTAAAAATTAACTTTGTGGTCTTGCAAAGTATGTCCCATCACGTTGTGCGTCCATGAATTAGATTTCGAATAATGTGTTACTGACTATCAACCAGGTTTTCCCCAAACTTTGCACTGTTCCACTCGTCCACACACAAACACACACACACACACACTCTGAGGCCTGTTTCACAAACAAACTGCACCTTTGCGGTGCATTGCTTGAAACTGAGAGGAGTTTTATTTTTCCAAGTGTTTTCAGTGCGATAATTGTGCATTGCGTGTGGCCTCAGATTTTAAAGGCAGCGCTTGAGCAGCCGGTTCGTGCAAAACACAGCATCAAGTCATTTCTGGTGTGAAGCCCACAAGCACCGCAAACGGGACAGTTCACGGCCAGCACAGTGAATCAGAGAGTGAGTCTGTGTCTGTTTATGTAAGTGTATGTGTGTGTGTGTGTGTGAGTAGGAACAGCACTCAGGACTATTTATTTATTTATTCATTCATTCATTCGCTGTCTCATTAGTGACTGGTTCGAGACAATGCAGCTTCTTGCACTGTTATTAATTCAGTTGAGCTGTTGTAGAACGTTTTAAATACCTGGTATGAGTGAGTCATTAAGGGTGTTATAGAACAGATCAAATCAATAAATGCATTCCGTCTGACCTTCCTGGATTTTCTTCAAACTTTAGGTGCCTATTGTCATCGTACCCATCAGCACCAAGAAATAAATTTAAAAAAGCTGAGGGTTTTAAGGTAGCTGAGGGTGATACTGACATCAAGGCCAAGGAAGTGGTCACCTACTTAGGTTGCATACTTGATGATAAATTATCAGGAGAGCATATGGCCCAAAGAGCTATTTCAAAGGTTAGCCAAAGGACTAAGTACCTGTCAAGAATTTGAAGATGTACAGTAGGTAGGCAGGTGTCTTTCAGCACTTGCGTTGTCTGTCCTGTTCCCTGTCCATTCTAAAATGAAGTTGTCACTGAACTTTATGTATGTGTAACCAGCCTCAAGCCTAGGGGAACTTGGGCCAGCACATACCAGTATCTTTACTTGAAAGTAAAGAGACACAACAAGGCAGGAGTTAGTATGAAGACAATGGAATTCATTTATTAATGACAAATATGAAAAATATTAATTAAAACAAGCATCCAAATGCTCACACATATCATATGTAATCAAAACATCCCATAAAAAGGCAAAAGCAAGATCCAGTTCAATAACCTCACAGTCATTCCTTAGCTTGCTCACCCACACTCAACAAACATTTCAAACATGTCATTATAGGCATATTCTACCCCATTCTCCCACTTAGTAACAGGATTTACACATTTGACCATTTCACATTATTCAAACACAACCATTCATCACATTTACCAAACCCATTAAAAAGGAAATAATTATATTACCTTGAAAGTAAAGAGACACAACAAGGCAGGAGTTAGTATGAAGACAATGGAATTCAACCATGGCTCCCCAGTTTCTTCTCTTATCCTGCCTGACCTGGGATGTAAACCTAGTCACACTTGCTCCCTAGTGGGCTGGAGTGAATACAGTGTGATTGACATGTCAACCTGTGTGTGTGTGTATGTTTGCATGCATTTTGGTCTGTGGGCAGAGGTACAATCAGTGCCCGCTACACTCTCCCCCACTTTAAAAGAGGTCTCCAGACATCTTAAATAAAGATAACAATCACCCCATTAAACATAGCATTAAGGATAACCCCAGAAACCTGACCTTAAACCATAATGCCACCCAGGAACTGGCGGATATGTTAAGAGCCCATTCTGGAAAAAAACAGGAGGGTTATAAGTCACTGCCTGAACTGCCGGATTGAACTGTTGATATGAGGGTTGGCCAAGACTCTGATATGTAAGCATTTCTCTTGGTCTCACTGCACGTTCTGACCTTCGTACCCCAGCCTCTCCATGCTGCACCGGCTCCTCTGGATTATCCTCCAATGGGACTTCTAAGGCCTCCTCATTCCCTTCTGGCCCGTCCTGAACCAGCTCAGCCTGCTCACCATCAACACACTCTTCGCCGCCATGTTCTTCTTCTCTTTGTGAACTCCGGGGCCGGAACTCATCTGCTGAGGGTCTTAGGACTGGTTCACTAACCTGTGGCTGCCCCCTGTCTTGACATGGCTCCAATGGAGTTCTCCCAGGGACATTACCCCGCAGCCTAAACGGCCAGGTCCAATCCTCCTCTTCCTCATCAGACTCATCCGGGCTAGTTCTCTCCACAGCACTTTTTGGGTGTCGCTGGCTCCTCGACCGTGGTTTTCTCTCAGATGGCCCTGTTCCGCTGTCTCTCCCAAGCTCAAGGTCACTGACTGGTAAGAGCAAGTTCCTATGTAGAACACGGATACGCTGTTCCCCCGTTTCAGCTTGCACTTTATAGACTGGACTAGTGGAATCTCCCACTCTACTGACCACTCGGTGAATGACCCTCTCCCAATAGCTTCGGAGCTTCCCTGGGCCTTTCCGCTCAGACAGGTTTCGCACTAGTACTCTGTCACCAGGCTGCAGCATTGCGCCCTTCACCCCCTGATCATAGTAATGTTTTCTCTTCTCTGATGATTTCCGACTGTTTTGTGTGGCAATACGATAGGCTTCCTGCATTCTACTTGCCCACTTCTCAGCAAAGGCTTGTGTTGTCCCTCTCTCTGTATTGGATTTCAAGTCAAAAAGCAGATCCACTGGCAATCGAGGAGGCCTCCCAAAGAGAAGAAAGAATGGTGAGTAGCCTGTTGAGTCATGTTTTGTGCAATTGTATGCATGTACCATATGGGGCAAGTGATCTTTCCAGTTTAACTTTTTCTCCTCTGTTAGGGTGCGGAGCATCTGCAGCAAAGTGCGATTGAGACGTTCTACAGGATTCCCCTGTGGGTGGTATGGGGTAGTTCTAGAATGGCCGACACCTGCTAGTTGTTCTAGCCTTTTAAATAAGGTATTTTCAAACTCACGACCTTGGTCATGGTGAAGTTTTTCAGGAAAGCCAAAGCGAGGAATAAAATCATTAAAGAGCTTTTCAGCAGCTGTCGTGCCCGATTTATTTTTGGTAGGGTAAGCTTGAGCAAAACGAGTAAAGTGATCCATAATGACTAAAATATACTCATAAGCCCCCCACTTGGCTCAAGATGGAGATAATCAACAGCAACTAACTCAAAAGGTGAACTTGTGGTGATGGAACCCATTGGTGCCTTATCTGCCACTGGGGGATGTTTTTGCTGAATACAACGGCATCTCTTCAGGATGTAATCCTCAACCTCTCGCTGCATGTATGGCCAATAGAAGCGTTCCCTCATCAAATTCAGGACCTTCTCTACCCCCACATGACCCATATCATCGTGGAGGTGTTTTAACACAAGGGGCCGAAACTGCTTTGGGACCACCAGCTGCTTATGGTGTGCTGCTTGTCGATACAACACCCCATCCTGTATGAAAAGCCTGCTCCACTCACCCATCATCCTCCGTGCTTCACTGGACACTTTCTCTTTGTCCATCTTGCTGAGCGTTTGCCCTCCTCTTTTCAAATTCATGACTTCCTGTATAGCCACATCCTCACTCTGTGCTCTTTGTACCTGTTGAGGTGTGATGACCACTGAGTTTAGGAGTCCAGGCTCATCCGCAGCAGTAAGCTGCAAAAGAGCAATCCATGGCACATCTTTCTCCTTAACTGCTGTACTGCCCTGCCATACTGCTGTTACCACCTCAGATGACAGATTTTCGGTGTACTCCTCTATGTGGTTTGCAAAGGGAATAGGAAAACGGGAGAGGGTGTCAGCATCTGCATTGCTCTTCCCTGGACGATACTTTATCTCAAAGTTAAAGTCTGCCAATTCCCCAACCCAGCGGTGGCCGGCTGCATTTAATCGGGCTGTGCTTAAAATATAAGTGAGCGGGTTATTGTCTGTGTAAACTGTAAACCCAGGGGCATAATATAAATAATCTCGGAATTTATCACAAATAGCCCACTTTAAGGCTAGGAATTCAAGTTTCCCTGAATGTAAGTGATAATTCCGTTCTGCAGGTGTAAGTGACCTTGACCCATATGCAATCACCCTCAATTTGCCTTCTTGGTGTTGATACAGAACAGCCCCAAGTCCTTCATTTGACGCATCTGTATGCAAAACAAAGGGCCGGTCAAAAGCAGGGTAAGCGAGGACAGGTGGATTGGTCAGCATGGTAACAAGCTGGTCAACAACAGCACTGTGTTCATCTGTCCACTGGACTGGCGTTCTTGATGGCAGCTGCCGGGTGGGTTTTCTTCTTGCTGACGGGGGGGTGCCTCCTCTTAGCTGCTGCTCGGCATTCTGCAGAAGGACAAACAAAGGCCTAGCAACACGAGAAAAGTCTTGCACAAATGAGCGGTAATAACTCAGAAAGCCTAGGAGGGATCTCACTTCTCCAACTGTGGTGGGCTTCTTCCCCTTAAACTGCAGCACCGCCTCCAAATCTTTAGGATCTATGTGAACTCCTTCCCCGGACACCAGGCGGCCTACATAACGAACTTGGCGTCTGAACAGCTCACACTTGCCTGGTCTGAGCTTTATTCCACCAGCCTTGAGCCGACGCAGAACTTTCCGCACGTCTTCCACATGATCTGAAAATGATTTAGAATAGCATAGGACATCATCAAGATATGGTGAACAACATTCGTCTCGCATGCCCTCAAGCACAGACTCCATGCATCTCTGAAACCCAGCAGGGCAATTGCTTAACCCGAATGGGAGTCTTATCCATTCATAAAGTCCCCATGGTGTACTGAAAGCTGTGCAATGTTGGGACTGCTTGTCCATGAATCCCTGATGGTACGCACTACCTTGATCTAGAATGGAGAACCATGAATGGCCACCCAGATTGTTCAGCAGGTCTTGGATACGGGGTAGTGGGTGCCTGTCAGGAACTGTCTTGCGATTCAGCTCCCTGAAGTCCACACAGAGACGTAGACTGCCGTCCTTTTTCCTTACACAGACAACAGGGGATGAATAAGAAGAGGTTGACTTTTTAATCCACCCTCGCTCTAAGAGGTCTTGCACATAGGTCTTCACTTCCTTATAAAGGGGTTTTGGGATTGCATTATAACACTTTTGCACTGGAGTTTCATCTTTCAGATGGATCTTCAGACGTAAAGAGGGAATACACCCAATGTCACCCTCCCCTCTAGAAAATACAGCCGATTCCTCATATAACATCTTTTTTACTATTTCTTGGTTCTCTCCATTTAAGTGAGACAAATCCACTGGAGGATGCCACTTCTCCGCCTGGTCATTATCATTGGACTGAACTGAAGCATAGGGAGTTTGAACTGTGGCCACTGAGCTAGCTGTACCATGAATATTTTGGGGGTGTGTCACGGGGAAAATGCTCTGTGTCTTCTCAAGGTGTCCTAACACTACCCGTGCAGGCAGGAAAATATCATGCTGAGATGAATTTTGAATAGGAACTGTGACATGTTTGGAGTAGCTACCCTGCACCTCCATAGCAGTTGGAAACAGCTCTAATCCATCGGGCAGCGCTGCATTCATCATTGGCTCAAAACATGCTACTGCCCCCTCATGCCAGTCCCTCACCTTACACCTCACATCCCACACTTTACCCGCTGGTATTTTAGTTCCTTTCTTTCCTGTTATAAGAACACGGCAATGTGGACTATCTTCCTCCGGCTGTGCCTGTGCAACAGAAACAATGGTTCTCGCAGTGTCTGCTTCCAGGTTTAAAGCTTCACTTAGAAGTGCGCTCATATTAATGGGCCCATCATTCTCACAGTTTTCCCGAATAAGCTCCACAATGACATTAACTCCAAGTAGGGGAAAGTCAAGATTGCTCTGTGCCACTAAAAAGGGAACTTGAATTGACGCAATGCCTTGGCTATCACTTAAAATCTGTAGATGGGCATCAATCCAGCCATGAAAAGGGATGCTAGAGCCGTTGGCTGCTGTGACATAGAGGGGTTCTGAAAGTAGTGTTTCTATAGGGTTAATTTCTGTATTTGGCAGTTTATTCTTCACCCACTCTTTTCCCACCACACTGACTTGAGCCCCTGTGTCTAAAAGCATCTCCGTCTGCACCCCATTAATATAGCATGATATGAGACATTTCCCCCCAATCAGCTGAGCTGTGCGTCTAACATTGGGAGTTTTGAGTGGAGTTTGTGGAAGGGCTGCATTATCTGCACTGGCTGTACTGCAAAGTAGTAGGGACGTCGTGTCAGGGCGAGTCACAGGCCGTCCCTCTCCCGTGACCTCCTCCCATTTCCCGAACTTGATCTGTTCAAACATCCCACTGCACGATGCCCCGTCTGCCCACAACGAAAACAGTGGTTACATGAATCATATCTGTTTTGTTGGCATTCTTTACATTTCCCATTTCCTTGTGTCCTGTGAGATTGTACGGTCGAAGCTACCATTGGAGAACAATGTTGCATATTATCAGGTTTAGAGAGGATAAACTTCTCCAGGTTCTTGGTTAATGCAGATACATGGGCTGAAAGTTCTGTGATGGCGGCTGCATTGGCTCGAACTTCAGACTCAATGGATGGCTTTACTGGAGGATTTGTCTCTGTATCCTCTGAGTGCTGAGCAGCGCTTAATGCAACTGGCCTGAATCTACTGGACGATGAAAAGCGTTTGGCCCGCTCAGCTTCCTCACTGGTCAGCCTTGTGATCTGCTCTAGGATGGTTTCATCACTGACCTCAGCATTTGTAATATATGGTTTAAGGTCATGACGGATGCTGTTATTTCTTTCACTTAACCCCTGATAAAGTGTATGCAAAAACACCCCTTGAACCAGCTTTTTATCATAACAAAAATCAGTGTCATGTTGTTGTGCTGCAAGTAATACCCGTTCCCTGAGAGCCATTATCCTATACACAAATTGCTGTGCAGATTCTCTCTCTAGCTGCTTGGTATTACTCAATTCTTGAAATAGCTCTCTGCTACTTTTATCCCGAATATGGGTCCGAAGAACCCTTTTCAACTCAGTTACCGTTAAAACATCTTTATTTGTGAGATAATCTTTAAAAAGTCCCCCTTTTGTTATCCTCAGTACCGCTCTTACAATCTCAGACTCTGTCACCCCTATATCCATAGCCTCATCAATTTGTTTACAGATGTGAGTGTATGAGATTTCCGACCCAGAATCTGAAATCTGCCCCCCCTGGATTTTAAATTCTCTACGGGGCAAAAATGCTGCCATATCAGAAATTCTCACAACTTGATCAGTATGCATTTTCAACCCACTCACATTTACAGAGTCATTAGAATTAGATGGTAATGTCTGATTGTCCTCTTTCTGTGTAGTGTGTGTTGATACTACCGGAATTGTGATGGGGGATGATGCTCTTGACTGTTCCACTGGAGTAATAGTCAATTCTCTCACCGGAGTAGAAGTCATTTCTTTCACCAGGTCCTGGAGATGAAGTAACCGGGACATCCCTTCATCTTCAAGATGTCTCAGGTTTTCACTTTTCATGTAATCCGAGATGAAATAAAACAGTTCAGGTTCGGAGAATTTTGAAAGTTCCACCTCTTCTTCATTTTCCAAGGATGAAGCTAGCTGGTAGAGCTGGCTTGCATTCAGCTGTGACAGCTTCTTATGGATCTCCCAAAGCAGTACCTGCCGTGGCTCGGATGACGTCATCTTCCCTCGCTGCTGGCTTCTTTCAAGCTGGCACTCCTATGATGGCCACTCTTGCAGTAAAGCCCAGGTTCAGTGTGATGACTTGACTTCACAATGGCGATATTTGGACGTAGCCCCCAAAATGTAACCAGCCTCAAGCCTAGGGGAACTTGGGCCAGCACATACCAGTATCTTTACTTGAAAGTAAAGAGACACAACAAGGCAGGAGTTAGTATGAAGACAATGGAATTCATTTATTAATGACAAATATGAAAAATATTAATTAAAACAAGCATCCAAATGCTCACACATATCATATGTAATCAAAACATCCCATAAAAAGGCAAAAGCAAGATCCAGTTCAATAACCTCACAGTCATTCCTTAGCTTGCTCACCCACACTCAACAAACATTTCAAACATGTCATTATAGGCATATTCTAGCCCATTCTCCCACTTAGTAACAGGATTTACACATTTGACCATTCCACATTATTCAAACACAACCATTCATCACATTTACCAAACCCATTAAAAAGGAAATAATTATATTACCTTGAAAGTAAAGAGACACAACAAGGCAGGAGTTAGTATGAAGACAATGGAATTCAACCATGGCTCCCCAGTTTCTTCTCTTATCCTGCCTGACCTGGGATGTAAACCTAGTCACACTTGCTCCCTAGTGGGCTGGAGTGAATACAGTGTGATTGACATGTCAACCTGTGTGTGTGTGTATGTTTGCATGCATTTTGGTCTGTGGGCAGAGGTACAATCAGTGCCCGCTACATATGCACTAAATATGTTGCCTTGTCTTGAATGTCTTTTTGATGTTGTTTCGTCTCACTGTACATGCATATGGTTGAAATGACAATAAAAATCACTTGACCTGACTTGACATTGCTACATACCAACCACACCCTGCCACCCACACAGTTCCACTCCTCCACACACACACACACACTCACTACACACACACACACACACACACACACACACGGTTGTAGGGAAGAGGTAAATTCATCATTGTAAAAATTAACTTTGTGGTCTTGCAAAGTATGTCCCATCACGTTGTGCGTCCATGAATTAGATTTCGAATAATGTGTTACTGACTATCAACCAGGTTTTCCCCAAACTTTGCACTGTTCCACTCGTCCACACACAAACACACACACACACACACTCTGAGGCCTGTTTCACAAACAAACTGCACCTTTGCGGTGCATTGCTTGAAACTGAGAGGAGTTTTATTTTTCCAAGTGTTTTCAGTGCGATAATTGTGCATTGCGTGTGGCCTCAGATTTTAAAGGCAGCGCTTGAGCAGCCGGTTCGTGCAAAACACAGCATCAAGTCATTTCTGGTGTGAAGCCCACAAGCACCGCAAACGGGACAGTTCACGGCCAGCACAGTGAATCAGAGAGTGAGTCTGTGTCTGTTTATGTAAGTGTATGTGTGTGTGTGTGTGTGAGTAGGAACAGCACTCAGGACTATTTATTTATTTATTCATTCATTCATTCGCTGTCTCATTAGTGACTGGTTCGAGACAATGCAGCTTCTTGCACTGTTATTAATTCAGTTGAGCTGTTGTAGAACGTTTTAAATACCTGGTATGAGTGAGTCATTAAGGGTGTTATAGAACAGATCAAATCAATAAATGCATTCCGTCTGACCTTCCTGGATTTTCTTCAAACTTTAGGTGCCTATTGTCATCGTACCCATCAGCACCAAGAAATAAATTTTAAAAAGCTGAGGGTTTTAAGGTAGCTGAGGGTGATACTGACATCAAGGCCAAGGAAGTGGTCACCTACTTAGGTTGCATACTTGATGATAAATTATCAGGAGAGCATATGGCCCAAAGAGCTATTTCAAAGGTTAGCCAAAGGACTAAGTACCTGTCAAGAATTTGAAGATGTACAGTAGGTAGGCAGGTGTCTTTCAGCACTTGCGTTGTCTGTCCTGTTCCCTGTCCATTCTAAAATGAAGTTGTCACTGAACTTTATGTATGTGTAACCAGCCTCAAGCCTAGGGGAACTTGGGCCAGCACATACCAGTATCTTTATTGAAAGTAAAGAAGACACAACAAGGCAGGAGTTAGTATGAAGACAATGGAATTCATTTATTAATGACAAATATGAAAAATATTAATTAAAACAAGCATCCAAATGCTCACACATATCATATGTAATCAAAACATCCCATAAAAAGGCAAAAGCAAGATCCAGTTCAATAACCTCACAGTCATTCCTTAGCTTGCTCACCCACACTCAACAAACATTTCAAACATGTCATTATAGGCATATTCTACCCCATTCTCCCACTTAGTAACAGGATTTACACATTTGACCATTCCACATTATTCAAACACAACCATTCATCACATTTACCAAACCCATTAAAAAGGAAATAATTATATTACCTTGAAAGTAAAGAGACACAACAAGGCAGGAGTTAGTATGAAGACAATGGAATTCAACCATGGCTCCCCAGTTTCTTCTCTTATCCTGCCTGACCTGGGATGTAAACCTAGTCACACTTGCTCCCTAGTGGGCTGGAGTGAATACAGTGTGATTGACATGTCAACCTGTGTGTGTGTGTATGTTTGCATGCATTTTGGTCTGTGGGCAGAGGTACAATCAGTGCCCGCTACACTCTCCCCCACTTTAAAGAGGTCTCCAGACATCTTAAATAAAGATAACAATCACCCCATTAAACATAGCATTAAGGATAACCCCAGAAACCTGACCTTAAACCATAATGCCACCCAGGAACTGGCGGATATGTTAAGAGCCCATTCTGGAAAAAAACAGGAGGGTTATAAGTCACTGCCTGCACTGCCGGATTGAACTGTTGATATGAGGGTTGGCCAAGACTCTGATATGTAAGCATTTCTCTTGGTCTCACTGCACGTTCTGACCTTCGTACCCCAGCCTCTCCATGCTGTACCGGCTCCTCTGGATTATCCTCCAATGGGACTTCTAAGGCCTCCTCATTCCCTTCTGGCCCGTCCTGAACCAGCTCAGCCTGCTCACCATCAACACACTCTTCGCCGCCATGTTCTTCTTCTCTTTGTGAACTCCGGGGCCGGAACTCAATCTGCTGAGGGTCTTAGGACTGGTTCACTAACCTGTGGCTGCCCCCTGTCTTGACATGGCTCCAATGGAGTTCTCCCAGGGACATTACCCCGCAGCCTAAACGGCCAGGTCCAATCCTCCTCTTCCTCATCAGACTCATCCGGGCTAGTTCTCTCCACAGCACTTTTTGGGTGTCGCTGGCTCCTCGACCGTGGTTTTCTCTCAGATGGCCCTGTTCCGCTGTCTCTCCCAAGCTCAAGGTCACTGACTGGTAAGAGCAAGTTTCTATGTAGAATACGGATACGCTGTTCCCCCGTTTCAGCTTGCACTTTATAGACTGGACTAGTGGAATCTCCCACTCTACTGACCACTCGGTGAATGACCCTCTCCCAATAGCTTCGGAGCTTCCCTGGGCCTTTCCGCTCAGACAGGTTTCGCACTAGTACTCTGTCACCAGGCTGCAGCATTGCGCCCTTCACCCCCTGATCATAGTAATGTTTTCTCTTCTCTGATGATTTCCGACTGTTTTGTGTGGCAATACGATAGGCTTCCTGCATTCTACTTGCCCACTTCTCAGCAAAGGCTTGTGTTGTCCCTCTCTCTGTATTGGATTTCAAGTCAAAAAGCAGATCCACTGGCAATCGAGGAGGCCTCCCAAAGAGAAGAAAGAATGGTGAGTAGCCTGTTGAGTCATGTTTTGTGCAATTGTATGCATGTACCATATGGGGCAAGTGATCTTTCCAGTTTAACTTTTTCTCCTCTGTTAGGGTGCGGAGCATCTGCAGCAAAGTGCGATTGAGACGTTCTACAGGATTCCCCTGTGGGTGGTATGGGGTAGTTCTAGAATGGCCGACACCTGCTAGTTGTTCTAGCCTTTTAAATAAGGTATTTTCAAACTCACGACCTTGGTCATGGTGAAGTTTTTCAGGAAAGCCAAAGCGAGGAATAAAATCATTAAAGAGCTTTTCAGCAGCTGTCGTGCCCGATTTATTTTTGGTAGGGTAAGCTTGAGCAAAACGAGTAAAGTGATCCATAATGACTAAAATATACTCATAAGCCCCCCACTTGGCTCAAGATGGAGATAATCAACAGCAACTAACTCAAAAGGTGAACTTGGAACCCATTGGTGCCTTATCTGCCACTGGGGGATGTTTTTGCTGAATACAACGGCATCTCTTCAGGATGTAATCCTCAACCTCTCGCTGCATATATGGCCAATAGAAGCGTTCCCTCATCAAATTCAGGACCTTCTCTACCCCCACATGACCCATATCATCGTGGAGGTGTTTTAACACAAGGGGCCGAAACTGCTTTGGGACCACCAGCTGCTTATGGTGTGCTGCTTGTCGATACAACACCCCATCCTGTATGAAAAGCCTGCTCCACTCACCCATCATCCTCCGTGCTTCACTGGACACTTTCTCTTTGTCCATCTTGCTGAGCGTTTGCCCTCCTCTTTTCAAATTCATGACTTCCTGTATAGCCACATCCTCACTCTGTGCTCTTTGTACCTGTTGAGGTGTGATGACCACTGAGTTTAGGAGTCCAGGCTCATCCGCAGCAGTAAGCTGCAAAAGAGCAATCCATGGCACATCTTTCTCCTTAACTGCTGTACTGCCCTGCCATACTGCTGTTACCACCTCAGATGACAGATTTTCGGTGTACTCCTCTATGTGGTTTGCAAAGGGAATAGGAAAACGGGAGAGGGTGTCAGCATCTGCATTGCTCTTCCCTGGACGATACTTTATCTCAAAGTTAAAGTCTGCCAATTCCCCAACCCAGCGGTGGCCGGCTGCATTTAATCGGGCTGTGCTTAAGATATAAGTGAGCGGGTTATTGTCTGTGTAAACTGTAAACCCAGGGGCATAATATAAATAATCTCGGAATTTATCACAAATAGCCCACTTTAAGGCTAGGAATTCAAGTTTCCCTGAATGTAAGTGATAATTCCGTTCTGCAGGTGTAAGTGACCTTGACCCATATGCAATCACCCTCAATTTGCCTTCTTGGTGTTGATACAGAACAGCCCCAAGTCCTTCATTTGACGCATCTGTATGCAAAACAAAGGGCCGGTCAAAAGCAGGGTAAGCGAGGACAGGTGGATTGGTCAGCATGGTAACAAGCTGGTCAACAACAGCACTGTGTTCATCTGTCCACTGGACTGGCGTTCTTGATGGCAGCTGACGGGTGGGTTTTCTTCTTGCTGACGGGGGGTGCCTCCTCTTAGCTGCTGCTCGGCATTCTGCAGAAGGACAAACAAAGGCCTAGCAACACGAGAAAAGTCTTGCACAAATGAGCGGTAATAACTCAGAAAGCCTAGGAGGGATCTCACTTCTCCAACTGTGGTGGGCTTCTTCCCCTTAAACTGCAGCACCGCCTCCAAATCTTTAGGATCTATGTGAACTCCTTCCCCGGACACCAGGCGGCCTACATAACGAACTTGGCGTCTGAACAGCTCACACTTGCCTGGTCTGAGCTTTATTCCACCAGCCTTGAGCCGACGCAGAACTTTCCGCACGTCTTCCACATGATCTGAAAATGATTTAGAATAGCATAGGACATCATCAAGATATGGTGAACAACATTCGTCTCGCATGCCCTCAAGCACAGACTCCATGCATCTCTGAAACCCAGCAGGGCAATTGCTTAACCCGAATGGGAGTCTTATCCATTCATAAAGTCCCCATGGTGTACTGAAAGCTGTGCAATGTTGGGACTGCTTGTCCATGAATCCCTGATGGTACGCACTACCTTGATCTAGAATGGAGAACCATGAATGGCCACCCAGATTGTTCAGCAGGTCTTGGATACGGGGTAGTGGGTGCCTGTCAGGAACTGTCTTGCGATTCAGCTCCCTGAAGTCCACACAGAGACGTAGACTGCCGTCCTTTTTCCTTACACAGACAACAGGGGATGAATAAGAAGAGGTTGACTTTTTAATCCACCCTCGCTCTAAGAGGTCTTGCACATAGGTCTTCACTTCCTTATAAAGGGGTTTTGGGATTGCATTATAACACTTTTGCACTGGAGTTTCATCTTTCAGATGGATCTTCAGACGTAAAGAGGGAATACACCCAATGTCACCCTCCCCTCTAGAAAATACAGCCGATTCCTCATATAACATCTTTTTTACTATTTCTTTGTTCTCTCCATTTAAGTGAGACAAATCCACTGGAGGATGCCACTTCTCCGCCTGGTCATTATCATTGGACTGAACTGAAGCATAGGGAGTTTGAACTGTGGCCACTGAGCTAGCTGTACCATGAATATTTTGGGGGTGTGTCACGGGGAAAATGCTCTGTGTCTTCTCAAGGTGTCCTAACACTACCCGTGCAGGCAGGAAAATATCATGCTGAGATGAATTTTGAATAGGAACTGTGACATGTTTGGAGTAGCTACCCTGCACCTCCATAGCAGTTGGAAACAGCTCTAATCCATCGGGCAGCGCTGCATTCATCATTGGCTCAAAACATGCTACTGCCCCCACATGCCAGTCCCTCACCTTACACCTCACATCCCACACTTTACCCGCTGGTATTTTAGTTCCTTTCTTTCCTGTTATAAGAACACAGCAATGTGGACTATCTTCCTCCGGCTGTGCCTGTGCAACAGAAACAATGGTTCTCGCAGTGTCTGCTTCCAGGTTTAAAGCTTCACTTAGAAGTGCGCTCATATTAATGGGCCCATCATTCTCACAGTTTTCCCGAATAAGCTCCACAATGACATTAACTCCAAGTAGGGGAAAGTCAAGATTGCTCTGTGCCACTAAAAAGGGAACTTGAATTGACGCAATGCCTTGGCTATCACTTAAAATCTGTAGATGGGCATCAATCCAGCCATGAAAAGGGATGCTAGAGCCGTTGGCTGCTGTGACATAGAGGGGTTCTGAAAGTAGTGTTTCTATAGGGTTAATTTCTGTATTTGGCAGTTTATTCTTCACCCACTCTTTTCCCACCACACTGACTTGAGCCCCTGTGTCTAAAAGCATCTCCGTCTGCACCCCATTAATATAGCATGATATGAGACATTTCCCCCCAATCAGCTGAGCTGTGCGTCTAACATTGGGAGTTTTGAGTGGAGTTTGTGGAAGGGCTGCATTATCTGCACTGGCTGTACTGCAAAGTAGTAGGGACGTCGTGTCAGGGCGAGTCACAGGCCGTCCCTCTCCCGTGACCTCCTCCCATTTCCCGAACTTGATCTGTTCAAACATCCCACTGCACGATGCCCCGTCTGCCCACAACGAAAACAGTGGTTACATGAATCATATCTGTTTTGTTGGCATTCTTTACATTTCCCATTTCCTTGTGTCCTGTGAGATTGTACGGTCGAAGCTACCATTGGAGAACAATGTTGCATATTATCAGGTTTAGAGAGGATAAACTTCTCCAGGTTCTTGGTTAATGCAGATACATGGGCTGAAAGTTCTGTGATGGCGGCTGCATTGGCTCGAACTTCAGACTCAATGGATGGCTTTACTGGAGGATTTGTCTCTGTATCCTCTGAGTGCTGAGCAGCGCTTAATGCAACTGGCCTGAATCTACTGGACGATGAAAAGCGTTTGGCCCGCTCAGCTTCCTCACTGGTCAGCCTTGTGATCTGCTCTAGGATGGTTTCATCACTGACCTCAGCATTTGTAATATATGGTTTAAGGTCATGACGGATGCTGTTATTTCTTTCACTTAACCCCTGATAAAGTGTATGCAAAAACACCCCTTGAACCAGCTTTTTATCATAACAAAAATCAGTGTCATGTTGTTGTGCTGCAAGTAATACCCGTTCCCTGAGAGCCATTATCCTATACACAAATTGCTGTGCAGATTCTCTCTCTAGCTGCTTGGTATTACTCAATTCTTGAAATAGCTCTCTGCTACTTTTATCCCGAATATGGGTCCGAAGAACCCTTTTCAACTCAGTTACCGTTAAAACATCTTTATTTGTGAGATAATCTTTAAAAGTCCCCCTTTTGTTATCCTCAGTACCGCTCTTACAATCTCAGACTCTGTCACCCCTATATCCATAGCCTCATCAATTTGTTTACAGATGTGAGTGTATGAGATTTCCGACCCAGAATCTGAAATCTGCCCCCCCTGGATTTTAAATTCTCTACGGGGCAAAAATGCTGCCATATCAGAAATTCTCACAACTTGATCAGTATGCATTTTCAACCCACTCACATTTACAGAGTCATTAGAATTAGATGGTAATGTCTGATTGTCCTCTTTCTGTGTAGTGTGTGTTGATACTACCGGAATTGTGATGGGGGATGATGCTCTTGACTGTTCCACTGGAGTAATAGTCAATTCTCTCATCGGAGTAGAAGTCATTTCTTTCACCAGGTCCTGGAGATGAAGTAACCGGGACATCCCTTCATCTTCAAGATGTCTCAGGTTTTCACTTTTCATGTAATCCGAGATGAAATAAAACAGTTCAGGTTCGGAGAATTTTGAAAGTTCCACCTCTTCTTCATTTTCCAAGGATGAAGCTAGCTGGTAGAGCTGGCTTGCATTCAGCTGTGACAGCTTCTTATGGATCTCCCAAAGCAGTACCTGCCGTGGCTCGGATGACGTCATCTTCCCTCGCTGCTGGCTTCTTTCAAGCTGGCACTCCTATGATGGCCACTCTTGCAGTAAAGCCCAGGTTCAGTGTGATGACTTGACTTCACAATGGCGATATTTGGACGTAGCCCCCAAAATGTAACCAGCCTCAAGCCTAGGGGAACTTGGGCCAGCACATACCAGTATCTTTACTTGAAAGTAAAGAGACACAACAAGGCAGGAGTTAGTATGAAGACAATGGAATTCATTTATTAATGACAAATATGAAAAATATTAATTAAAACAAGCATCCAAATGCTCACACATATCATATGTAATCAAAACATCCCATAAAAAGGCAAAAGCAAGATCCAGTTCAATAACCTCACAGTCATTCCTTAGCTTGCTCACCCACACTCAACAAACATTTCAAACATGTCATTATAGGCATATTCTACCCCATTCTCCCACTTAGTAACAGGATTTACACATTTGACCATTCCACATTATTCAAACACAACCATTCATCACATTTACCAAACCCATTAAAAAGGAAATAATTATATTACCTTGAAAGTAAAGAGACACAACAAGGCAGGAGTTAGTATGAAGACAATGGAATTCAACCATGGCTCCCCAGTTTCTTCTCTTATCCTGCCTGACCTGGGATGTAAACCTAGTCACACTTGCTCCCTAGTGGGCTGGAGTGAATACAGTGTGATTGACATGTCAACCTGTGTGTGTGTGTATGTTTGCATGCATTTTGGTCTGTGGGCAGAGGTACAATCAGTGCCCGCTACATATGCACTAAATATGTTGCCTTGTCTTGAATGTCTTTTTGATGTTGTTTCGTCTCACTGTACATGCATATGGTTGAAATGACAATAAAAATCACTTGACCTGACTTGACATTGCTACATACCAACCACACCCTGCCACCACACAGTTCCACTCCTCCACACACACACACACACACACACACACACACACACACACACACACACACACGGTTGTAGGGAAGAGGTAAATTCATCATTGTAAAAATTAACTTTGTGGTCTTGCAAAGTATGTCCCATCACGTTGTGCGTCCATGAATTAGATTTCGAATAATGTGTTACTGACTATCAACCAGGTTTTCCCCAAACTTTGCACTGTTCCACTCGTCCACACACAAACACACACACACACACACTCTGAGGCCTGTTTCACAAACAAACTGCACCTTTGCGGTGCATTGCTTGAAACTGAGAGGAGTTTTATTTTTCCAAGTGTTTTCAGTGCGATAATTGTGCATTGCGTGTGGCCTCAGATTTTAAAGGCAGCGCTTGAGCAGCCGGTTCGTGCAAAACACAGCATCAAGTCATTTCTGGTGTGAAGCCCACAAGCACCGCAAACGGGACAGTTCACGGCCAGCACAGTGAATCAGAGAGTGAGTCTGTGTCTGTTTATGTAAGTGTATGTGTGTGTGTGTGTGTGAGTAGGAACAGCACTCAGGACTATTTATTTATTTATTCATTCATTCATTCGCTGTCTCATTAGTGACTGGTTCGAGACAATGCAGCTTCTTGCACTGTTATTAATTCAGTTGAGCTGTTGTAGAACGTTTTAAATACCTGGTATGAGTGAGTCATTAAGGGTGTTATAGAACAGATCAAATCAATAAATGCATTCCGTCTGACCTTCCTGGATTTTCTTCAAACTTTAGGTGCCTATTGTCATCGTACCCATCAGCACCAAGAAATAAATTTAAAAAAGCTGAGGGTTTTAAGGTAGCTGAGGGTGATACTGACATCAAGGCCAAGGAATTGGTCACCTACTTAGGTTGCATACTTGATGATAAATTATCAGGAGAGCATATGGCCCAAAGAGCTATTTCAAAGGTTAGCCAAAGGACTAAGTACCTGTCAAGAATTTGAAGATGTACAGTAGGTAGGCAGGTGTCTTTCAGCACTTGCGTTGTCTGTCCTGTTCCCTGTCCATTCTAAAATGAAGTTGTCACTGAACTTTATGTATGCACTAAATATGTTGCCTTGTCTTGAATGTCTTTTTGATGTTGTTTCGTCTCACTGTACATGCATATGGTTGAAATGACAATAAAAATCACTTGACCTGACTTGACATTGCTACATACCAACCACACCCTGCCACCCACACAGTTCCACTCCTCCACACACACACAAACACACACACACACACACACTCACTCACACACACACACACACACACACACACGGTTGTAGGGAAGAGGTAAATTCATCATTGTAAAAATTAACTTTGTGGTCTTGCAAAGTATGTCCCATCACGTTGTGCGTCCATGAATTAGATTTCGAATAATGTGTTACTGACTATCAACCAGGTTTTCCCCAAACTTTGCACTGTTCCACTCGTCCACACACAAACACACACACACACACACTCTGAGGCCTGTTTCACAAACAAACTGCACCTTTGCGGTGCATTGCTTGAAACTGAGAGGAGTTTTATTTTTCAAGTGTTTTCAGTGCGATAATTGTGCATTGCGTGTGGCCTCAGATTTTAAAGGCAGCGCTTGAGCAGCCGGTTCGTGCAAAACACAGCATCAAGTCATTTCTGGTGTGAAGCCCACAAGCACCGCAAACGGGACAGTTCACGGCCAGCACAGTGAATCAGAGAGTGAGTCTGTGTCTGTTTATGTAAGTGTATGTGTGTGTGTGTGTGTGAGTAGGAACAGCACTCAGGACTATTTATTTATTTATTCATTCATTCATTCGCTGTCTCATTAGTGACTGGTTCGAGACAATGCAGCTTCTTGCACTGTTATTAATTCAGTTGAGCTGTTGTAGAACGTTTTAAATACCTGGTATGAGTGAGTCATTAAGGGTGTTATAGAACAGATCAAATCAATAAATGCATTCCGTCTGACCTTCCTGGATTTTCTTCAAACTTTAGGTGCCTATTGTCATCGTACCCATCAGCACCAAGAAATAAATTTAAAAAAGCTGAGGGTTTTAAGGTAGCTGAGGGTGATACTGACATCAAGGCCAAGGAAGTGGTCACCTACTTAGGTTGCATACTTGATGATAAATTATCAGGAGAGCATATGGCCCAAAGAGCTATTTCAAAGGTTAGCCAAAGGACTAAGTACCTGTCAAGAATTTGAAGATGTACAGTAGGTAGGCAGGTGTCTTTCAGCACTTGCGTTGTCTGTCCTGTTCCCTGTCCATTCTAAAATGAAGTTGTCACTGAACTTTATGTATGCACTAAATATGTTGCCTTGTCTTGAATGTCTTTTTGATGTTGTTTCGTCTCACTGTACATGCATATGGTTGAAATGACAATAAAAATCACTTGACCTGACTTGACATTGCTACATACCAACCACACCCTGCCACCCACACAGTTCCACTCCTACACACACACACACACACACACACACACACACACACACACTTGACATTGCTACATACCAACCACACCCTGCCACCCACACAGTTCCACTCCTACACACACACACACACACACACACACTTGACATACCAACCACACAATTCCACTCCTCCACACACACACACAAACACACACACTCACTCTTTCTTTCTCTCTCTCTCTCTCTCTCTCTCTCTCTCTCTCTCTCTCTCTCTCTCTCTCACACACACACACACACACACACACACTTGATATTACTACACAGGGGCGCCTGCAGGGTTGAACTGTAGGGTACGCACAAATAGCCCCGCCCCCCTCCCCGGAAAAAAAAAAAAAAAAAGTGTGCGTGCGACAGCAGTTCTTCTGTAAAAATCAACTTATACAACGTGAACTTGAAATTGAATTTTAAAATTGACCTACATGAACATTATCTAGCCTACATAGACTATGAACGATAAACTCGACAGTGAACTTTTGTTGCATTCACACACACACACATGCGCGCGGGCGGCACTGCGTTACTTGATGGGGAGCACCAACTTTTTTTTAACCTGTCATTATGGCAAGGACGTGTTTTGGAAAAATGGAGACTCTTGGTTCTCACATTCGCATAGGAGAGTTCATTTGGGTTTGTGAGCAGCCTATCCTGTTGAAGGTAGAGGACATCATGCATGCATCAATTAGGTCTAAGCGCTTTGATGCTGTTGTTTTGAAATGTAGGCAACCGAAGATTTCGCACAACCCATGAAATTGTTTGTGATATTGTCGGTATGGATTAACAATATTATGAATGAAGTATGCTTATTTCGAAGGAATTACTGGCGTGGTTTAGACTTCACCAACTTCTTGCACTATAGCTGCCCGGTGTAGGGACAGGGCCTCTCCCCCTGCCCTCTCCCTTCCACTGGCGCGCGAAACGTAGGGCGCTCCCCACTCGCAAATGGCCCATTATGAGAAAATTATAATGCATAGCCTAGAGTTATATCGGCGTGGCATGGGCACTCACCAAAAAGGCTAGGCCCTACCGCTTTTCTCGAGCTTTCAAACAAAAGGAAATAGGCGAATAGCCTACATGAAAACATTAATCACAAATAGAGTAGACTAGAGCGAAATCGCATCATGTCGTCGATAGATAGCCTACGGCCATGGAAGCCTATTAACTCCTAAAAATAAATTTGCCTATTGACACATTTAAAACATTTCAGTAGGCTACTTCAGAACTTGACAAATCTCATGACAAATGACAAATCTCTCCGCTCGGTTCTCGCTTGTCTCTCTCTCTCTCTCTCTCTCTCTCTCTCTCTCTCTCGCTCTCCGAAGGTACGCACAGTACGTACAGCCGTACGCCTGGAGGCGCCACTGCACACACACACACACACTCACTCACACACACACAAACACAGACAGATTGAAATGTCAATGAAAATGTTGGTGCCTTACTGAATAATCAAAATGTGTATATACATATATAAACACATACATTCATATACATAATGTGTATGTATAGGTATATCAAGCGTGCTGATCGTTTCTAGAAAATTCTGAGTGTATTCAAATCAATGTAATGAGTAGTAAAGTGTTATGTATAACCATGTGCTGGTTTAAGTATAATTTCTTGATTCAAAGCTCAAGATGAACACAGCTGACTTGAGTTGTTATCTGATTTGAAGGTCACTGCTGTGGGCACAATTGAAGTCGTAGCCTGCTGTGTGCTGCACGTTGCCCTGTTGTGCTCTTTCATTTTGGGAGAGAACAAAACTCGCTAATACTTTATTTGAAGGTACCGTCATAAGACTGACATGACATGACAACATGACAACTATGACATGATTTTGTCAAGAATCTGTCATAAACTTTAGCAGAGAGAGAGTCTTCTTTTGAGTTTTTGCTTTTTTTGTCTTTTTAAGCTAAGGCAACAGTTTTGAGGTTTTCTTTTGTTTCTTTTGTTGAATTTGTATTTTTCTAATTGTCAATTTAAATTGTTGCATTGTAATCTTTTTGTAAATTTCACATTTTTATCTGCAAATAAAAATAACTATCTGAGAGTCGAGTCCAAGGCAATCACGCCCATTAGACCCAAAGCTTTTATCTGCAATTATCTCCCTTCAGAACACCATTCTCTTCTCTGATTGGCTGCTAGGTGACCATTATTTCCAGATAACTGGCTACTTTGGAAGTAGTTCCAAAAAATAACTCATCTAATAACTGATTACTGATTCCATATGAATGCCTCTCAGAATGGTAACAATAAGCAGCCTTGTAGATCTACTTCCAATTGAAAATAGTACCCAAACCGAAAAGGTTAGCTTCTTTTAAATTTGAGTTGCATATTTCTTTTACCTTTTATACGTTTCTTCAAATTTACGAAAGATAAATAGAAATGGGAGATAAGCGGGATAACAGCCGACGAGGTGACCAGTTCTTCAGAAATAATTGGCTTGGCGGAATAACTCCGTCTCCGCGCTGTGCGTGTCACCGGAGTTCTAGATTCCAACTCGCCAATTATTTCTGAAGAACTGGTCACCTCGTCGGCGTTGATCCCTTACGTATGACCTCTGCCAATGATCATTATCACCCAGTGGAATGGAATACTGTTTTCTGATTGGCTGTCAGGGTGTCCGTTATTTCTAGATAACAGGACACCTGTGACGTTTGTTGGGTTGAAAAGTTTCCATGCTCTTTAGAAGGCAGCCTTGTGGATATTCTTTCATAATAGTACCCAAACCGAACAGCATAACTTCTTTCAAAACAGAGCCACATGTTTCGTGTATGTTTTAAACACTTGCTTACCCATCTATAGGTTTTAGATGCAACCGGGTGATAACCGGGATAACGGCCTTCGAGGTGTTCCAATATGAGAAAATAATGGACTTGGCGCAGAAAAACAGTTCTTCGCCTTCGCCTCGTCCATGATTTTCTTATGTCGGGACACCTCGAAGGCCGTTATCCCGCTTATCACCCGGTTATATAATGGCAGCAGTATGCAGTAGTTGCAATAATCTCTCTTTATGGGCTATTTCCCCTTTGGGGGGGCAAAACCCAAATCTGGCCTAGGGCACCAAAACAGACTGAGTTAGCCAAAGGCTAAGTTGCATGACAGTATAACCAGGGGTGTTGTAGTGGGGGGGTGGGGGACTGAGTTAGCCAAATGCTAAGTTGCATGACAGTATAACCAGGGGTGTTGTAGTGGGGGTGGTGGTGGGGGGGGGGCAGAGTTAGCCAAAGGCTAAGTTGTATAACACTATAATCAAGTGCGTCGTAGTGGGGCAAAAAGGGGGACTGAGTTACCAGGGCCCCAAAAGGTGAGAGGGCCCTTGTTGAGTCTGATATTGTGTTCTAGGCGGTGAGGGGGGCCCATGGCCACTGCTTGTGTACAGGGTCCAGAATTTGTTGCTACACCCCTTGTCAATGTGGTGATTTAGTTTATGATCTCAGTCTATGTTATTTAGAATGACTAATAGTTTATGGTCTCAGTATATTATTTACATTGACTAATAAGTAAAAGACAAATGTATTCACATCTGTTAAACTCCTACCTGCATTTTGGGTATGTTTCATTTGTGGGCCAATAGATGGCGCTAGGGGTCTGGAGAATAGCTGCAACTAAAGGCAGGGAAGAGCTGTTTCTCCACATTAATACAGCTACCGACCTGACGAAAGCGGCACTGCAATGCAGAGTTGATGCACTTTTCAGTAAACTAGTTGTCAAGTCAGCATAGGCTACAAAGTTAGGTAGTTTTATGCCAGTTATTGTGTTTTTGTAATGTTTTAGTTGGACAGGTCGTCTGCCAGTGGAACTACAGAGGGCTAACTGTATGATTTGACCAGGAGTAGATAAAAGACTTGTAACAGTGAATGGACTTTCTTTACATGTCAACCCATTCTGTAGCTTAGGATTATAAGGGAGGATGACCCAGTAGGCTAATGGACTGGTAAATTCTCTATATTTTATCTATACTTACAGTGTGTTGTATTCCCTATGTATTGGCATTTTGACATTAATACAGCTACCGACCTGACGAAAGCAGCACGGTGTTGTGTGATCATTCTAAACATTACTATAACACTATTTCTCCACTCCTCAGGAGTGTAACAATAACACACACTTCTTACTGTTATGTTGCAATTTCTCTCTCTTATCGTAATTTGCATCAGTTCCAGAGAGAGAGAGGACACATTTTGCAACGCCATGCACTTGGGTCAAGTCTTTTCCCCTCAAGCAAACAGTAAGATGAATCAATTCCATCAAGGTTTGTTCCATTTAGCAAACACACAGCACACTGACATTATATTTGCCCTTCTCGCCCTAGCCCCACAGAATCCCACACCTTTCCTGTCTTACGGTATCTGGACACACACACACTTCTCAGTGTTATGGCGTAACCTCTTTCTGTTGAGAAAAGTTTAGTACCACTTTAATAACCGTCTTCTGTGAATAGCTAGTTAACGTAAGTAAAAACTGTTGGGTAAAGGGAAATAACGACAGGCAAGTAGGGTGTAAGAATCAGCGTGACCAGACTTTTACTTCGTCCACAGTAATACAGTTCACTGCCTTACAACTGCCTTACGCTGAATTTGTACGTCACATATAAACAGGGCGGGTCCTAGCCTATCAAGAAGAAGCAAACGGCGCGTTCGCAGTGCGGGAGCGGGGCGGTCCTTGAGCGGTGCCGGTGGGCTTGGGCATTCACATGAGTAATTGTCTCCGCGGTGTTCTGCACGAAGCGGCCACCCGAGCTGTCCATTCAAAATTTATGGACACTGCACAACCCATATGAAAAATATTTATATGAAACTTATAAGAAGTGTCATATAAAAAACATATAAAAACCTTTCCTGCCAGAAACATATATTACTATCCAAATCTTATATGCCACATACTACAAAAGTGGCCCGTTTCTCATTTAAGTCATATATGAATGAAACTCACAATATATATGATTTGAATAAGTAAATTATAAAGAACATTAGTATATGAGACATACAAAGTTTCAGTATATGAGACATACAAATTACATATATAGGTTTGTGTATGAAACATACATGTAACATACATGAAACACATACATTATCTAAAACCATGCAGGCTTTATATTTTGATATAATTACTGTAACCCACATGGAATTGGTGAGACACAGAAGACAGTGAAATTACCTATACTGACCTGGTACAGTGGGTTGCATGCTGGAGAGTAGGCCTACTGACAGTGGCCTCATATCTGATGTCAATATCCTATTGATATCCTTATAAGAATCTTATATGTATTTTATAGGGGACTCAAAGGTCATACAAAATCCGTATAAAATGCATATAATGTGAAAGTTGACATACATAAACTTGTATAAGAATCTCAGATGGGCTTTGTACGACTGCCAAACCACATGCAAAACACATTGCATATGTGAAGCTTATAACTTCTCATATGGAAAAGTTTTATTTAAACTTTACAATGTTTCTATGTTTTATGTGATTCACACATTGGTGAAATTAAAGGAATATTTCACCTTTTTATGAAAATTAATCATTCATCCTCTTCCCTGAAGTTACATATGTGGGTGAAAGCATTTTGTCCCTAGTGCATGCATTTTAGCTTAGATAGCTTAGATAGCCAGATAGCAACTCTTTGGCTACATTACATTCCAGTGCCTATGCTAAGCTAAAGCTAAAATTTGGATTGCCAGACCAAAATGATTTTACCCACATATGAACGTTATGACATTTAGTTCCTGTCCACAATTCTTTCACAGCGAAAGAGATGCAGGTACAATAGCAAGGGAACGTACAGCTACGCAACACTCTACGACACCATCAACAAGATCCCTGTCTACTCAGCCTACCTGTACCAGGAGCACAGAGATGTTCAAGGTGTAGATGAGACTTGGAAGATTGAGCCTAAGGTAGGTTTTTAAAATCAACAACAACACATTTGATTTCTATAGCGCTTTTCTAGACACCCAAAGTGCTTTACAGTGGAAGAGGGACCTCACTGACCACCACCAATGTGTTTAAGTGAGTGTGTGTACATATGCACTTGCAATCCAGAGTACCCCGTATGAAGACTCAGGTATCTGTTTCCCAAAAGCATATGTGCAATTTCAAACAACACTGTAGCGAACTTGGTTAGAAAAACTATGCTTTTGGGAAACAAATGCTTGGTCAGAATTTGGATCAAAATATGGGCTACATCAGGACTCTGACCTGATTATTGTTTATCAGTGAATCTATCTATCTATCTCTCTCTCTCTCTCTCTCTTTCTCTCTCTCTCTCTCTCTCTCTCTCTCTATATATATATATATACATATATATATATATATATATATATATATATATATATATATATATATATATATATATATATATATATATATATATATATAATTTTACATGTGACTCAGTCAGGCATTCAATTATGACTAAAGTTTAAGTTTCAATTCTTCAGAAAATAATGAAGAGTTTCCTGAAATATTTTGAGAACACTGAAATGTAAGGATTAACAGTGAAGATGAATCCAAGATTGAATCCAAGCTGGGTAGAAAACCCCTGCAAGATAAGCCATCAGACCCCATATAGCAAAAAAAAAACCTCCAATGCACCTGTGCAAATTAGTTGGCCTCAACTAGGGTTCAGTTTCTCAGTTGGGTACAGTTTAGATGATTACAGTGGATTACAGTTCACATTCAACTTATGACTCAAAACTTTCAAAACTTTGGAGGAACTTGCTTAGCCCAGTCTACATTGCAACCAACAATTGTGGTGTCACTGAATGCAAAACTCCTTGTGAGACAAACAAATGGAAGTTGTTTTTACAGTTTAAAACACTGAGTGGACATTGAGTCATGCCTCTTCCAGTGGGTAAAAAAATATGAATGAGCAGTCCTGTTCAAAATGTTTTCAACAAAATGTCCCGAGCAGGCATAATTTAGGCTTCTTCTAGCCCATATTGTTTTGTGAGAGAAAACATCTGTCTTTGCTGACTCTCTCCTCTGTCTGTGATCGGAATTTAGCTAGATGGAATTAATAAACGTCAGATGATACCTCCAGCAGAGGAAGAGCGGTTGAGAATATAGCAAAAAGTAACGGAGGAACTGGGAACCAACCAGGCTTTGAATGACGACTACAACGTTTACGAAAGAGGCCATGTTTACCCCAATGCCCACGCCAATAGCCGGGACCAGAAAGAATCCACCTACACCCTCACCAATGCAGCCCCACAGACTGGGGGAGACAACAGGGACTGGGTTGCGGCTGAGAATGCCATTACTGCAGCAATTAGACAACGTTGTAACGTACAAAATAACAGACAAGCTTATATGGTGACAGGGACTATTCCAGGAGTCCGTAACGCAAATAACAGAGTGAATGTCCCCAGTTACTACTGGTCAGCATACTGTTGTGTCGATAATGCAAACAGGTACATATCTGGGGCCTTTAGAATGAATATGCCTGGTAGGGTGGATGGTGGTGGCCCATCCACAATCCACACTACACACACTGTACGTGCCCTGAATGCGTTTATTAAACAACAGTACAATAACCTTGTCCCTGGGGAAACATTTCAGATATTTGGGGACCTTCAGGGCTGCAAATAAATAATCACATAGACACAGCAATCCATTTAGTTTAGAATCCTCATCTGTTAGATGTTTAAGGAGAATGTTTAGAATTCACATTGGCTGTATTTTGCTGTATTGACTCAATCTTAATGAAATAAAGTATGAAGCATTTACACTGTGTTTCCTGTTTTTATTCCCCTCTATGCATCACTATGGCTCACACACGGCCACCATGCGCTCTTATAGACAACAAACTTAGATTCTCGGTCTCACATACATTAAAACTAAATAATAATTAAATTGATCAGGCTACTGTAGAACTGCACCGGTCTGCAGCTTCACCTGTGCTGATGCACTCGCAGCCAGGAGCAATACTCAACATTTTGGTGTTGATGATTCTAATGTGGGGGAAATCTCTGAATAAGGGCATTTCTATTATTTCATATTGAGGTTAGA
>JAODXP020000008.1:50000-57500 GCA_027497455.2 Sardinella longiceps
CCTGCCCTTGGGAGTCGCTGTCTGGTCTGCTCTCTCCAGTGAAACGCCATAAACTGCTCCTGATCTATAGTTAAAACAGGAGAGCAGAGTACACATGCAATCATCCTCACAATAACAACAACAACAACAACAACAACAAACAAATAAAACACAATGTAAAGGTGGACTTGGGAGGAAATACTGAAAAACAAAAACTGATCTATAATGAAAACAAGAGAGCAGAGTACACATACAATCATCCTTAAAATGCAGAGCACCAAAGAAACATAACTTAAAGGATGACTACATAGGAAATATTGAAGAAATAAATATTTTTTTAACAAATCCAAAAATCACCAAATTTGTATTGTATTACCAGGAAGTAAGGCGACCTGTTGAACTGAAGTGTTGGCTTATTTGACAGAATAGCTATATCCCTAATAAACCCTTTAGAAACCTCTGTAACCTCTGAAAGAAATTAGTATTGGGCCATAACCCTTGGAAATCTTTGTTTATGTTTTAAACAATCTTATTACACGGCTCTTTATAATGCTGTAGAATGCTCAATTCACTTTCCAACGTTCTACGGTCTGATCATTTTTAATAACAGACCGTTGCTAAGTAAACAGACTGCTGTAAAGCAAAAGTGAAACAGAACGTTGTCTTAACCAATAGAAACCAATGGAAATATCTCAATAGCTCCACTTTTTGCATCACTCTATCAGGAGACATTCCATGATAATGACTGCCTCACAGAACGTTATCTCTTACACCGTGTCCTAACTGAACGCAATGTGACTGCATTTGTACGTCAAAAAGAGTTCCATCACTTTGTTTTCTATTGCAATGTAACTGAATGCTATGCGATGCAACGCAACTTTTTAGTCGCTCTGTCCGTTTCTATTTCAGTCGCGCAAGTCGCGTTGCTCGGCCAGATTGAATAGAGAATCTAATTGAATAGAACGTCATATTTAACGCATCCTATGTAGACAGTGAAAGTCAATGCTACACGACAAGTCGACAGTCGCTTTCAGTTCGGACACGGTGTTAGTAATTGTCTAACACTATGCAGTGCTGCTCTCTCCTCTCTTGGTTGCCACATAAGCACCTGTCAGTGGACTAGACTACAGTGGTTGCAGTGGATGTGAAGGCCTCAAAATGCCTAACACACACAAAAAACCCCAGCTTATTTGTGCATTGGACAAGAGGAAGAAATTGCATCATTGCACACACAATGAAAATGTAACCCGACTAGCTCACTCTCCCAAGTTTCTCAATATTACCCACAACTGAAAAAAATATGGGCAGGACTCTGCACAAATGACCCACTGCACTCACATAACAAAAGTTGTTGTTTATGAGTCCATAAAAACATTAAATAATTCTTATCTTAATGCTAACCAGTCTTAATATGTACGTCAGATCAGATGACTATCATGCTAAAAATTAAAATAAAAATACACTAATAAAAAATGATAATTCACAAAGAACAATATCTTCTGTTAAAGGGTACAATTACAACAACAACAACAAAAAGCTATATTTTAAACTTTGCTACACAGTTAAGCAGATGTACACAGTAAGGATAAAAGACTTGAGTTTATTCCTGTGTCTATGCTACATACATGCCCTCTGTAATTTTTTTTTTTCTTTAAGTAGGCCTTATGTTTTGGGAATTTATGTTAGTACTGCAATGAATATGATCAAAGAGAAAGAACTGTATCCGGAGTAAACACAATCTCACCTGACCATAAAATATCCTATCTTTCTAAATTAAGTTTCAATAGCACTGAATAAGTTCAGTGTTATGATTAAATGACAATGATTTTACCCTGATTATCCTGAAGAATTGAGTATTAATTAAATAATATGATAATAATAATAAAAAAGAAAGTTAACAAAATAATCTCAAGTCCTTGAAGGCACATCTGACTGAATTTTTCAATCTGAACTTTATTTCCTCAACCCAAAATATATATAAGGACAACAAAAAACATCAAATTACATTAAAGCATTAGAATATGTTCAGTGTCCTCATGAAGTTAGACTAGACATCAGAATGTAATTAACAGTTCTGAAAACCATATAGCAAATAATAGTGCCCGTAAATACACAAAATTTTAAATGCTTCGAAATGTGTGTTGTTAGATTTTGAATTTTGAAAAGTTTTTTTTTGAATTTTTACAAGTATCAAATGCTACTCTTTTGGAAGAATTCCCTACACGTCACCTGTAATTAACCACTACAAACGTATTTTAGTCAGCCAGGTAGAGATATAAGCCATGTTTCCACAACTGTTTGTTTTGCTAATAAATTAGGAAGCCACCAGATCCTTATATTTGGCCAAACTGCATCTGATTCAGAACATACAGTAAATGGGAGATATACTGAGTGAAATATCTCCCCTTGACTCTGAAATCCATCCATTATTCTTGTTACTTGCTATGTGTTTAGCAGAAGCTACAGATAAAAAATTATGTAGGCCATATTGTACGTTTTCAGTGGCATGGTTGACAGGTGAATTTTGTATGGAGACAACGGCTGAAAGAAGTAGGCCAGCGTTTTTTGTCCCTATCGCTCTCCCCCTCCAAGAAATCACCTACAATTCCCAACAATAAACCGTCCCAATAACGGAAACTCTGCTTTAATGTGCCCCGTAATACAGTACAGAGCGAGTAAAGTAATTAAAAATGATGTTTAATAACCATGAAATGCCTCCCTTTTGGTACAATGACACACATACTGTACGCCTGAACTTTAGTAAGATACCAAATGTCACTGAGACAAAGTAACAGAACACATTATAATGTGAGCAAACGTGAATAATTCTAGTCTGCATTAAGTCATAATCTAAACTTTTTGATGATGTTTATATTTGTAATTCTACTGTATAAATCTGTCTAGAGAAAGTCAAACTTACTCTTGTGCTTCTTCATCAGAGAAGGAGACGCTGTTGGAGAGAAGAGGAGGACTGGAGAGATAAGACACACTGCTCCGATCTCCGACGTGTGTGTGCGTACGTGTTCATCTCCCGGTCAGCTTGACTGAGAGACAGTGGCAGCACAACGGACAATATCATTCCAACTTCAGCTCCCCGCCTTCTCACTGACTTAAGCTCCAACTGATGTCTTCCCATTGGAGAAATATGCACCAATCACAAGATGGGAAAATCATCATGGAGGTAATCAAGGAAATGATCCTCCATGCAGGTCTCCCCTCCCCCCTGAATAATGCAGTTAGTCAACACACACACACTCGCACGTACTGCACACAAACACACACACACACACACACACACACACACACACTGAATAATGCAGTTAGTCAACGTGCAGAGGCTTTTCCCATTGGAGGGAACATACACACACTCGCACGTACTGCACACACACACACACACACACACACACACACACACACACACACACACACACACACACTGAATAATGCTGTTATTAAGTATGTTACATAATGCATGAATATAAGCAAAATGTGCAAGTATGTTGCATATGCCTGAATAAAAGAAAAATGTGCAAGTATGTTACATATGCCTGAATAAAAGAAAAATGTGCAGGTATGTTACATATGCCCGAATAAAAGAAAAATGTGCAAGTATGTTACATATGCCCGAATAAAAGAAAAATGTGCAAGTATGTTACATATGCCCGAATAAAAGAAAAATGTGCAAGTATGTTACATATGCCCGAATAAAAGAAAAATGTGCAAGTATGTTACATATGCCCGAATAAAAGAAAAATGTGCAAGTATGTTACATATGCCCGAATAAAAGAAAAATGTGCAAGTAGGGGTTATTTAGAAGTGTTAGTTGGAAGGACACACACACATTCCCAAATGCTTATGGAATATCAACTTATTCTGAGTCGGAGATTGGAGAATGGAGGTGTTGGCTCTCTCTCACACTCACACACACACACACACACACACACACACACACACACATTATGAATAAGGTGACTAACTGAACCACTCCTCTCCTCTCCACTCCTCTCCGCTCTCTTTTCTTAATTTATGAAAAAGACCAGTCACCCCCCCCCCCCCAACAGAGCAAATTGAAGTTCCATTTACTTTTAAGTTTCTCGAGAATGATCAAGTTATTTTGGTTCATTTTAGAACAAATTACTGGAATTCAAGTTCATGTTTTTAGAACACGTATAAAAGGATTTAATTCAATAGTGGTTTTAGAGCAAATTATTTTTTAGCTACTGCTATGTAAATGGGTAGAGTCATACACACTCTTACTTTTTACATTGATATGTCACTCAGATACAGAGAGAGAGAGAGAGAGAGAGAGAGAGAGAGAGACAGACAGGTGACAAAACTGTCAGCTAACACACACACACACACACACACACACACACACACACACACACGCACACAAGATGTGTTACGCTCTGCACAGCTATGAATGAGGTGGCTAACTGAACTTACAACTGTCCACTCCTGTCCATTCTCTGTTCTTAGTTTATGAAAATGACCACACACACACATACGCGCACACACACACACACACACACACACACACACACACATACACACACACACATACACACAGGTGAACAAAAATCTTTAACTATGTTTTTCTGACCAATTTCTGTTTGTGAACAACAGAGCTAATTGAAGTTCCATTTGGGTCATTCCGTGCCAAATCAACAAATCTCAGACAAAAATTCCGCCTGACCATCTTGGATTTGCTTCAAACTTTATGTGAATGATCTTACCATACCCAGGACCTATAATGTGAAATATTACCATTGTACCTTGTATAGTTGTTGAGATATGGGGTCTTAAAAAAGGGGGTTGTGTGTCAAGAAAGTGGAGCTCTGAGAAAATATCCATGTTCCACAAAGTGTTACTCTTAGAGTTTTCATGCTACATTTATGAAACTTTCAGGACATATTCTAAAGTAGTATGTGTCTTTACACTGTGAAGTACACCTTTCACAGTAGCACATTTGCTGAGTAATGCTTTGCTGAAAATGGCAAAAAAATTACATGTTCATTTTTTCCTATCTATTTCACAGTACTGTATCTTGTACACGAATGACATCAGATCTTTGGTATTTCTATGTAGTTCACACAAGTTATTGTACATTATCTTCAAGTAGGTAAATATTTGATATTAATAACAGCTTTTGAGTTTTGAGACATTAAAGATGATATAAATGAATTAAGACCTATAGTTTAAGCATATTTTCCAAATTACTGGTTGAGTGTACCTTAAAATCAAAGTTACCACCACAAAGCCCATGTTTTATTTTGCAAATGCTCAAGATTTTGAAATGGTACCTTTAGCCAAACCACATAAATTACTATATCAAAGATGGCTTTCACAGTCTTGGTGATTGGTTTTTCTGCCTTCGTTGCTAGGTGTGTTTGTTTATTTGGTCCCTTGGTTGCTATGGACTACTTTGCCCACATAGCCATGTGCTTCTGGGCCTAGGTTCTGCCCCTCCCTTTATTCATCAATTAGGCTTTTCATTGGATGTTTGGTGTCTGCCTATTCCTTGTATGTTTAGCCAATGAGGTTTCTTCTTTTAAAGGCTTCTTTTTATTATTAATGAGCATTTTGCCTGCTATTGTTGATCATGATTATTGTTGGTTTCCTGGTCATCACGGCTTCATGGAGGATTATCACAAATTGCTTTTTGTGCACAATCTCTAAAGATAGGCTACTTCAAATACCACATTACCATACATTGAATGTATAGCTGTAACTTTAATATGCTCAAAGGAAATGCAGTCTGTGATCCTGAGAGTTAATATGAGCTGGCTTATAATTGTAAGAAACTAAAACTTCTTATGACTGATCACTAAAATGGAGCATAAATCGGCAGGTGGCAGTAAATTCAGATTTATTGTCATGGGCCTAAAAGGACCAGCATTGCAATCTCTTCAAATATTTGCAAATTGATTGATAGATAGTTTAATTGATAGATGATTAATAAATAATAACCTAGATATTTTATCAAAGTATTTTGTAATTTTTTCTAGCCATTTTTTTCTTCTTTAGTATAGTGAATTGACTTATCAGCAATGTTAATAATGTTAATGATCATATCTATTCAAATTCAACTAAATGTTATAACCACAATTGTCAGCAGAAGTGACACGTGTTGAAATTTTTTCTAAAGTTGACATTTTGAGTGAAAGATTATCCAATGCCTGTGGAGTTATACTTGTAAAACACAGACCAGAGATTAATAGTTTAGTAAATTGACTTATGAACACATTTAATATTAATGTATGACATACATCCAAGTATATGCTATAACCATGGCTGCCAGAAGAAATGACTTTTCTTCAAGTCATTACTAAATCTGGACAATTTAGGATGTAAGAATGAACCAAAATCTGAATAGCCCTAACTGTAAAGCACAAACCAACATACATGATAATACCTTTGACTTAATCAGGGTAACTAAGTTCAAAAAACATGCATTGTGACATACGTTCTCGCTGTACCCACATTCTAGCTTCTAAGTAATAGGCCTTGGCTTAAACATTAAAATTGTAGCACATGATTTAACAATGGAAATGAAAAAAAGAAAGTCTCATCAGGTGCTAGGGCTCATGGGTAATGACTTTTTTTTCAAAGGGCACTAGAGTTGGTTGTGGGCGGGGCCCTTAGATTACTCCCCACCATCTGGTTCAGAAGGCTAGTAGCTCAGCCACCATGATAGAGAAGTATATCAAAATAAACTAGTCATTTTCTTGACAACATTTAGACCATGCTTTGAGACAGCCCTGCTGTCAGTACAAAGTAACTGAAAATCAATGAATGAGTGCAAGTTTCTTCCAAAGCAAGAGGGTCAAGACTATGATTTAAATTCTAGTTTGTATACTGGATTACAGATCTTATAGATGTCATTTGTTACAACTGTCATCAAAACTGATTCAGTTCTTGATTGCTCCAATACTGTCATTCAAATCTGTGCAGTTTTGTAGTGTCTTGTACACAGACAGTCACAGGCTGGCATCCTTAGCAGTTGTGAACACTCTAGGCCTATTGCATCTGTTTGACTTACTCATTGATAAAATGCTTTCCATATAAAGCAAAGCAAGTGTGCTCACAAACTTTTAGATCTTCCACATCTGTATCCCATTCATCATATGTTTATTGAGGAAATAAAATAAAATTAGTTAATGGAAATAACTAAAATGGCTTTAGAAATTAAAAAAAAAAATATATATTTTTTTTTAATTAAATTAAAAATTTAAAATAAAAGGAAATTGCTTTAGACAAGTAAATACACTGATTATTACACTTTTTCCCTGGGGTACTAGAAGAGGTTATTACTGTTATCAGTAGTATCAGTATTATTATTATATATTATTATTATTATTATTATTATTATTATTATAAGTAGTGGTAGTAGTATATACAAAATAATGTTGTTCTTGTTGTTAGAGTCGATAGTTGATGTCAGTACTGCTAAAATTGGGGGAGGAGACTCAGTTCTGTGAGAGGGAGGGACTGTGGCAAAGGTACCAAAAGCACATGGCT
>JAODXP020000008.1:62500-77500 GCA_027497455.2 Sardinella longiceps
CGATTTTGACATCTTAATTTCAAAAGGCCATAACTTAAAAGTGATAACAGATAGAAACTTTCTGTAAATTAGAGAAATATTAAGGATGACCCAAAGTTTATGTAGGATTTAAATTCCTCCATCTAATTTGCATATTATGACGTCACATGTCATGATGTGGCGGCCATCTTGGATAATATAATTTTCATGAAAAGTCATGTTTGAATGACAGCACTCCCCCCACCCCCCAAATAAATTTCCCTCACCTTCTGTATGCTATATTACACAATACTGAATGCTCAGGTAAATTGTAAGAAGTAAACAAACTGTGTAAATTATTATTTATAAATGACAGAAACAAACCAAATGGCTGGCCTTTTGCTGTAGAGATTTTCCATTTGCTACATACAGTAAACTCTCTGAATCCATGTATGGGGCACATATAATGTATAATAATCTCAAATCTATTCCTGGACATCACCTTCCTAAATCCAGGTGCTGCTATTGGCCAATATTCAACCCAATAATCCATTTTGACTTCTCTACAGACCCATACCCAAATACAGAGCTTCTTTTGTTTGTTTGTTTTTTTTCCAAATACAGAGAAAAGAAGGCTTTCTCTAGACAGTTGTCAGACCATTGATAAAATCTGGAGTGTGCCTGGAGTTGATGAGAGGCTAAAAACTGATGGGCACAGAGATTTCTCTCAATAACAAGTAAATTCCAAAAATCATCAGAGAGAAAGAGTGATAGCAAATATAGGGGAGAATTGTGATTGGAGAGTTCTCATTCCCCCAGATAACCAATTGGCTGAT
Source organism: Sardinella longiceps (assembly GCA_027497455.2). Classification (NCBI taxonomy): domain Eukaryota; kingdom Metazoa; phylum Chordata; class Actinopteri; order Clupeiformes; family Clupeidae; genus Sardinella; species Sardinella longiceps. The sequence continues at coordinate 63,295 of JAODXP020000008.1, forward strand.
CAAAGGGTAGGCTACTGATCTTCATTGGCCAAATACTCAAAGCCTGCATTCCCATATTGAACTAAAGACGCCATGGTACACCGTCTTTGACCCTGCTGCGCGCAGCATGGCTCGCGCGCGCGCAGAGTGGAGAGAATTTGCACAGCTACCCATTCTGACCTCCCACCCTGCCTCTACACTGTTAAAAATGGCTGTAGGTTTTACAGTACAGTACAATAAAATTCAACAGTATGATACCACTTCATATCATTACAGTACAGTGCTGTAGTTAATATTGCATTTTGGGTAATATTTGTGCTTACTGTAACCGAGCCTGATCAAAATTTCTTTGCTGTAACTTTATTGTAACTTTGCTGCCACCTTGCTGTATTTAAGAGCCACTGCCACCTCGTTCGCTAAAGTTTTGCCAACCGACGTTACGTCTATGTTCTATTGAAGACTGACTGGCGAAGTGACTGGTGGATGACTGCTACTTGGAACTCCGAGTTATTGCAGTTTGGTGAGTTTGGTTTTCACATACATCAAGCTTTACCACGTATTGTGCAAGTTTACGTTCTAGTTCATGCAAATCTTTTCTTAAGTAAGAAGATAAGTTTAATGGGTGCTTATGTGTTCTAGATAGCTAGTGCTAGCATGTAACCACAGCTATATAGGCGGGAGCTTACTACATATTAAATAACTACAGGGTGTTCGTTTAACTTAAACGTATCTTGTATTCTTTAAGCATTCATTTTAACGTGTATTCATTTGGAAATAGAAAATGTCGACATCTGTGTGAATGAACGATACGCTCGTCATAGGGAACGACGATTCATCTAGCTGCTACTCAGTTAGACTAGCCTCCCCAAAAGTCTGCTTGGCTTCACAGATTACCAGTGTGTGTGTGTGTGTGTGTGTGTGTGTGTGTGTGGTGTGTGTGTGTATGAATTACATTTTAGAGGTATAAAAATATCGGTATCTGGTGTTATTTACACTTAGAATACAGTAATTACGTGGTCTAGAATAACGATTGAAAACGATACTCTCGTCCCCCATAGGGAATGACGATTCAGGCTAACATTATTTTAGCACGTCAAATCTGTTCATGTTTGACCCTGTAGCTTAGTTGTCAGGCATAATTCGACGTTTTTATATCATAGTGATACATGTGATTTTGTTTGAAGTAGCCCAACATTTATTTGCTAGCTGGAAAAAATTAAGGAAAGTCTTCAAGAGTTGCTAATAGGGTTTTGTCTTTTTTTTTTTTTTTTTTACAGTGAGCGGAGCGAGGAGCCGAGGAGCACAGGCATACAAGTATGTCCATCCTAAACTGCAAGTCCTGCAGTTATTCGACCACTTTCTCACATGCATACATTAGACATGCAAGATCACACCGGAATGTTGCTAATTACTGGTATGCATGTGGTGTACCTCAGTGTGAATGTAGTTTTAAGAAATTTCAGTCATTTCGATCGCACATGTACAGACACCACCATGATAGGTCATAAACTCAAGTTAGAGTTCAACCCCAGGATGTTATGATGGCATGCCAGGTTGAAGGTTGCACATTTCATGGTACAGATTTTCCAAGTCTGTGTACACACTTGAGGTGGCATATTGGAGATGGTAAAGAGGTGAATTGTCCCTACACAGGGTGCACCAAATACTTCAGCGTTAAGTCAAGCTTTTCCTCTCACTTGAGTAGATACCATAAATTACCTCATTGTGAAACAGAAAGTCACATTACTCCTGCTAGCCAACAACAGGAGCTGTTCAGCTCATCTGATGATATTGTCAGTGACATGCATATAGACACAGTACATGTTGAGGATGATATGGTGCATGATCAACTTCTTTGTCCAACAGAGGCTGAAGTGGAAAGGAGAGACTCAATCCCTGGTAACTGAGATTGAAAATGACAGGAGGACATTGGAAGATCCCAACCTACTAGCCATCTCAGCGGTCCTACTCTTAACATCCTTCTTCAAAGAGCCGACGGATTCTCTCTTCATTCTGGCTGATGTAAGTATTGTTGGTACAAACACATCTATCATCTAATCAAGTATTCTTCTTATCACACATCTATTCATTTTGGTTAAGTAATAGTATTTCATTACAAACTCATATTACTGATGAATTGTACTGCTCTGCTAATTCAGCAATTGCTTGAGTAACATGTTTGGTAATGTTTTATTTGATACATAAGGTTGACATGAGCCCATCATAGACATGACATGATATTTATCATCGAAATGAATGGCACTTCATTAATGTTTATGACTGTTGTCAATGGGTGTTTTTTCTTGTAATGTAAAGTTGACACTGTTTGAGGTGCATACATTACAAAAATTGAATGGCACTAATGACAGTAGCCATAAATGTTCATGATACTTGTTATGTCCTGATGACAGGCTCATATCACACTTATGTTGACACTTTCAAATGGAGTGTTACCAAAGTTTTCACTGAAAAATATTGTTTAATGTACACCACTGAAAGTGTTTTTTGTTTGTTTGTTTGTTTTACATAGGTCACTGCAACCCTGGCAGACATCGAGGGGGAAGAGAGTCTTCCAGACACACCCAGAATCATTATGCTTGGTAAGTATATTTTTCTTCTTGATTTGTATGTACAGTTAAATCCATTTAATTCCTTTGAAATACACTATATTGCCAAAAGTATTCGCTCACCTGTCTTGACTCACATATGAACTTCAGTCACATCCCACCCTTAATCCATAGGGTTTATGATGACATTGGTTCACTCTTTGCAGCAATAACAGCTTCAACTGTTTTGGGAAGACTTATCACAAGATTTAAGAGTATCTTCATGGGATTTTTTGACCATTCTTTCAGAAGCGCATTTTGGAGGTCACACACTGATGTTGGACGAGGCGACTGGCTCTCAGGATCCGCTCTAATTCATCCCAAAGGTGTTCTATTGAGTTGAGGTCAGGACCCTGTGCAGGCCAGTCAAGTTCATCCAGACCAAACTCTGTTATCCATGCCTTTATGGGCCTTGCTTTGTGCACTGGTGCACCGTCATGTTGGAACAGGAAGGGGCTATCCCCGAGCTGGGCTTGGTCCCTTAGTTCCAGTGAAAGGAACTTTGAATGCTTTAGCATTAACCAAGAGATTTTGGACAATTCCAAGCTCCCAACTTTTGGGGATGGCCACCTCCTGTTCCAACATGACTGTGCACCAGTGCACAAAGCAAGGTCCATAAAGGCAAGGATGACAGAATTTGGTGTGGATGAACTTGACTGGCCTGCACAGAGTGCTGACCTTAACCCAATAGAACACCTTTGGGATGAATTTGAATGGCTCCTGAGAGCCAGTCGCCTCATTCAACATCAGGGTGTGACCTCAAAAATTTGCTTCTGAAATAATGGTCAATCCCATAAACTTATAAACCTTGTGGAAAGTGTTCTCAGAAGATTTGAAGCTGTTATAGCTGCAAAGAGTGGACCGACGTCATAATAAACTCTATGGATTAAGGATGGGATATGACTGAAGTTCATATATGAGTCAAGACAGGTGAGCTAATACTTCTGGCAATATAGTGTACATTAGAAAACTATGGATAGTCCATGGAATGGAGGAAGTTGGGTCCTATGGGAACAGAAGATGCCTTTTTATCCTTAAGGGAATCAGGTTAAACAGTACAAACTATACTAAAAGTAACATTTTGGAGCAGCACAGATGTACTATTAGCTAGATTTTAATTAAGGTGCACAAAAGGATGCTGCAGAAGCGCGGTGGATCTACTCTTTAGTACAAACTGTACATCATGGTCAAAATTGGACAGCAGTAACCACTGAAACATTTTAAGGCTACATAAAAAGCCATAAACAAAACAAAACAAAACAAAACATTTCGTCCTTTCTTCTTATTCAGGACATCAGTTTTCTCACACTGCTGTGATTTGATCTTGGTCCATTCATTTTGCAGTCTCTCCCAGTTTGGCAACTAGAGTTAGTTTCTTGAGTTTCCGGAGTGAATCAACCCGTTAAACCTTCCAGTCAAATGTTTTCCGTTGTTGGTAACATTATGGCTGCCCCTCTACAGCTCCCAGTTCGCAAATTCAGTCTACTGTATGTTGTACTTGCTGTCGTTCTGATACCTATCAACAGCACTCTGCAACCTCAAACAACAGGGATATGGACTGACTGACTCCAGATTTTTCCTTTAGGAAGAAGATGTGTGTTAATCGTGAGATTTCATTAAGAATAAAGTACTGTACATTGTCTTTTTCAGGACACTCGCTCATAACCGCAAAAAGATGGATGGTATCCATTGAAGGAAGAGTTGAAGTTACACTGGATGCATCAGACACTTTCGCAGCTGCCCTTGCTTCTCTGTTCGCGTGTTACTATGTACTCAACATCGAGTACCAGGAGTCAGCTGCATGCACACTGGAGCTTGTTCAGAGGTAAGTTATATTCTAATCATGTGTGTGAAGATTCTCATTCATTCAGGGCAGTTGCCAAGTGTTCAGTTAGTCAAGGCCACTGGATTTTTTGGAGGTTGAAAACGTTTCATCTTTCATCCAAAAGGCTTCTTCAGTTCTGGTTTGGATATCTCCACACCAGAACTGAAGAAACCTTTTTTGATGAAATTTAAACATCTCAAAACTCCAAAAGAAGTCCAGTTGCTTTAACTAACTGAACACTTGAGCATTTTAATCAGTTGTCAAATTATAGATGGGAAGTTCAAATATAATCTAACATTTCTAACAATCTAGGTTTCTGGTGAGAATTAACCCTGATGAGGGCAAGAAATGCTCTTCGCGACAAGGTGTCAGCAAGAAGACTGGGAGAATGGTTCAGAGAAAAGCACCCGCCATGAACTGCCATGTGACTAACTTCATCCGCACCCTGCTAGACTTTGAGTGGCAGACGTCCAATTGAACAGTAATGTGTGTGTGTGTGTGTGTGTGTGTGAGAGTGAAAGAGTGAGCGATCATGAATGTGTGTGTGTGGGGGGGGGGCAGAGCCATAGAGTGTTCTCTACCTCTACTATTTCTGTTAGAGTGTAAATACTACATTGTTCACACTGTGTGTCTGTGTGTGAGAAAGGGAGGGAGAAAAAGTGAGTGAGCGTGTGTGTGTGTGTGTGTGTGGCAGCCATAGCCATAGAGGGATTGTGTTCTCTACCTCTGGTTTGTTGGAATAGTTTACAGTTTTAGATTAAAGTTTAAATACTACTTCTGTTAGAGTTTAAATACTACATTGTTCACACTGTGTGTCTGTGTGTGAGAAAGGGAGGGAGAAAGAGTGAGTGAGCGTGTGGGAGCATGAGAGTGTGTGTGTGTGTGTGTGTGTGTGTGTGTGTGTGTGTGTGTGTGTGTGTGTGTGTGGCAGCCAGAGCCATAAAGGGATTGTGTTCTCTACCTCTTGTGACAGCAGTGATGTTTTTTTTTAATAACATGTTAAATGCATTAAATGCAAATGGATTGTGTTCTCTACCTCTTGTGACAGCAGTGATGTTTTTTTTTAATTACATGTTAAATGCAATAATATGAGTTGCAATAATATGAGTTGCTGAAGAATTAATAAATATATTTTATGTAAGATTGTGATGTGTTTCTTGATTCATGCATGTAATAACTTAAATACTTAAATCTAAATAAAAAAATAATGATATAATAAATAAATGAATGAAATAAATATTAAATGCAACTGAGGAATAGGTCAAATTTGAAAATAAAATAAAAACAGTAAAGTACTGTATTGTCTTATAATTACTGTACACTACTGTAAACTACATTACAGTACTGTATTGCTCATTTAATATACAGTAAAGTTCTGGCAACCGTGCTGCCTGTACTGTACTGTAATTTTACAGGAATTTTTTTACAGTGTATGTTGTCCCCTAACTCTCCTACGAACACTATGACCTTGTAACATCCCCAGTGGCATTAGAAAAAGGCTCCAGCCTCCACCGTCGGATTGTGGAGAGGCACGGTCAGAAGGCAATAAACTAGCTGGCTAGCGCGATAAAAACACTGCACTCCCACATAAATTCCCCGATTTCCCACACCACTAACACGCCTCCTAACTTCAAGATGAATACTCCGACAACGTGAAATATTGTTCCCAACACTGACATTGGCCAAGGGATTCGAAGTTTGTGCTTGGTGTGGGGCTAAACTCTCAACTTCGTCCAGCTGCATCATAACAAGGCAGGGACGCATCTAAAGCGGGATCGCTAAACTAATCACCGTCATCTTCTGAAGGCAGATATCCCCCTTCAGAATCAGGCTCATGGAATATAAAGCTCAACACTTCATTGCAGGTAGACTTTCCTGATGTCAGAACACGATAATGCAATGTAGATACTCGCTGATGCTGACAATACCGCTCTGATAAAATGGCTCACACGCTAGTTTAGCTCCGGTATTGTTTGCATTGATTCAACGTGGTCTTCCTCGAATATTTTTGCATTGGACCATGACGTTTTTCGAATCAGTGATGACGTATGACATGTCTGCCAACTAGTGGTGTGGAGATTAAATGGTATATGACACCCTATTTGTCAAAATCGGCCGTTTGATTCAGTACCGCTGCTTGTCAAGTAAACTCGACTGTGGCGCCTAGAGGGTTAATGTTGTCCAACACATGCCTTACAAGTCACTAATACAGGCATTAATTAGGTATGTATTAGTGGCTAATATATGTACCTTAAAATAAAGTGTTACCCTGTCGATTAAAGCATGCACGCACACATGCACGCACGCACACACACACACACACACAAGGTGGTGTGTTAGTCTCTGAAGTTCAAACTGTCCACTCCTCTCCTCTCTCTGTTCTTGGTTTATGATAATGACCAGTCATCCACCCCCCCCCCCCCCCCCCACCACACACACACACACACACACACACACACACACACACACACACTGGTGAACAAAAATATATTTATGTTTTTTTCTGACCAATTTCTGTCCATGTACAACTGATCTAATTGAAGTTCCATTTAATTTTAACTTTCTCTAGAATGATCAAGTTATTTTGATTCATGATTTTAGCACACATTTATATTTTGGTTCATGACATTAGAATAAATCTACTTCTTGTTTCATGATTTTTTGTTTTTCTAATTTCTTTTTTATTTTCTTAGGCACGCAAGCACAGAGGCACGCACGCATGCACACACTCCCACACAAACACACACATGAAAGATGAACAACAATATAATGATGAACAAAAATATAATAATGTTTTTTGACCAATTTGTCTGTGTACATTGGACATTATTGAACTTCCATTAAGCTTTTCTGCAATGTCAAGTATTTTGTTTCATGATTTTAGTGCAAATTAATATTTTGGTTCATTTTAGCACTAATAAATGGATTATATTTTGATATGGCACTCCATAACAGAGAGAGAGAGAAAGAGAGAGAGAGAGAGAGAGAGAGAGAGAGAGAGAGAGAGAGGTTTTAAAATGTCAACTTTTACTTAAAAAAGTTGGCTGAATTTTAAAATTCAAAGTCAACCGATTTCAGTGTTTTTTTTTTTTTAAACAAACACTACTTACCTGAACTACACACTTGTTTGTTCTCCCAACTTCAAATTCCTTGTTCTGCCAACTTCAAATTTCAAGTCAAGTGATTGCTCTTAGTACAAAACAGCTGTCCTTACCAATAGATCTTCAGGTTGACAGCACATTGGAATCAGGGCCGCCGTTCCCCATACGCAGAGTACGCAAGGTGCGTAGGGCCTCAACCACTTGGCAGGGCCTCGGGGGGCCTCCAATTTTGAGCTTTACTAAAAAATGTCATGATAATAGTTACATTGCAAAAATATATGAATTAGTAATGAATAGGCCCATCATTTTTTGTTAAAAATTGCGTAACTCATCATACAATTCAAGCAAATTAACAGTTTTGCCTAATATACAAAGATAGTCCTACCCACCCCTATTCCCTGAAATGGTACATCCCAAATTGCGTCTTTGAGTTTGTTGTGTCGGCTTTGATTGAAGCAGCAAGCAGCAACGTTAGAAAACTGCAAATTGCAAGATTCTGCTGTGCAAATGTTCAGTAAATGTGTCAACATCGTTGACATCTAATAATGAAGAGACAGCATGAATCTGGTGCTGAAAAGCGAAAGAAAAAGAAGCAAAAAGAAGACGCCCGTGCATCCCTGGCCGGTAAGTCCGTTTAGGCTAACGTTAATTGTTTTGCTAACTTAACGTTCAATGATGTTGCTCAATTTAGGCTCGGTTGGTTGCTGGAACTTCGAAGTCTTTGCTTTTTTTTTTTTTTTTGGGGGGGGGGGGGCCCTCCCTGACCAGTTAAGCTTAGGGCCTCCAAAACCTTAGCAGCGGCCCTGATAGGAATTGAACCAGTAACCTTTTGGTTACAAGTCTGAGGCCTTACCGATTAGTCTATGAATAGCTTAGTTTCTACCTGAACAGTAATGTCATATTTTTAATATCATTTTTATGTAATGCCAACTTAATCTGTGTTGATTGTTAGGGGGCTAGGGTTAGTTGGAAGGACACACACACATTCCCAAATGCTTATGGAATATCAACTTATTCTGAGTTCGAGATTGGAGAATGGAGGTGTTTGTTGGCTCTCTCTCTCTATGTAATATACTGTTTTTCTGACCAGTTCTTTCCTGTGAACCACTGATCTAATTTAAGTTTCATTTACTTTCAAGTTTCTCTAGAATGACCAAGTTATTATAGTTCTTGATTTATTTGTTGATTCATGATTTTAGAGCAAATCAATGGAATTACCTGAAACATTTAAAATGGATTATATTTTAGTTAGTGTTTTTAGAGCAAATACACACACACACACACACACACACACACACACACACACACACACACACACACTTTTCTTAGTTTATGAAAATGACCACTCTCTCTCTCTCTCTCACACACACACACACACACACACACACACACACACACATACACACACACATACTAAATGTTGATTTACTTTCAAGGTTCTCTAGAATTACCAAGTTATTATAGTTCTTGATTTTAGCAGACATGTATATTTTGGTTCATTATAAAAGAGTAGTGCTGTCAAGCGATTAAAATATTTAATCGTGATTAATCGCATTTTTGGCGTAGTTAACTCATAATTAATCGCGATTAATCGCAAATTTCTGTCTATTCTAAATGCCCCGCGATTTCATTTTGTCACATTTTTATTTATTTATTTTCATTTTAAAGCTGTTGATTGGGGTGTTGGGGTGAATACCAATTTAAAATAAAAGAAAACCCAGTTACAGCATCAGAAATTATTAACATGTTCAAGTACTGCCAGAGAGATGTTGATGTTTTTATGTTGCTAGTTCACAAGTTTACAAAAAAAAAAAAAAAAAAAAAAACTGGATGGTGGCCCTTTAAATTATACTAACCTATATTTTAAAGAGGCTCAATGAAAATATGGCATTATGGTCTGCATGAGTAAACTTACATTGCATGAGCATACCTTTAAAATGCATTTTGCCATATTGGCAATTGTCCTGCAAGAAGCTCTCATTTTAGTGACAAGGTCATAAGTTCAGAATCAGGCAGGCTGCGTCTCGTTTGCACAAATTCTCTCTCTCAGTTGCCTGTTTCACCTGTCTCACTCGCGCTGCAATTTTGAAACTGATATTAGCCTATTTGCGGGGTATTCAGTTCAAGAGAAGGGATTTCTAAGTGACAACATTAATCCTCTAGCTAGTTAACAACCTAAATATGCGAACATGCGAGTGAGCGTCAACGATTGTGTCGGTAAATTATTTGTTTTCACTGACATCAAATGACGTTCACAAACATTCTCTCTCTCAGTTGCGCTCCGACCTGTTTCACCTCTCTCACTCGCGCTGCCATTTTGAAACTGATATTAGCCTATTTGCGGGGTATTCAGTTCAAGAGAAGGGATTTCTAAGTGACAACATTAATCCTCTAGCGAGTTAACAACCTAAATATGCGAACATGCGAGTGAGCGTCAACGATTGTGTCGGTAAAATATTTGTTTTCACTGACATCAAATGACGCTCACAAACATTCTCTCTCTCAGTTGCGCTCCGACCTTCACCTCTCTCACTCGCGCTGCAATTTTGAAACTGATATTAGCCTATTTGCGGGGTATTCAGTTCAAGAGAAGGGATTTCTAAGTGACAACATCAATCCTCTAGCTAATTAACAACATCAATACAATCGTGAACATCAACGATTGTAGGCTATTGGTAAAATATTTGTTTTCACTGACATAGGAGCAGCAGAGCAGAGTGCAGACACCCGTGCCGTGTGTGCAGTGCGTGTGTAGGATACTGTAGGCATGAGTAGGCAGTAGGCCTACTTCAAGCCTACTACAAACACAGGACATACTGAAACGTCGGGAGGAGTTGGAATGTCGGAGATATTTTTTTCACATTCCATTGATAATGGCGGGTCAAATGCGTTAATCACGCGTTAAAAAAAATGACGGCGTTAAAATGGGTTTGCGTTAACGCCGATATTAACGCGTTAAACTGACAGCACTATAAAAGAGCAAATTTATTTTTTGATTCATGATTTTACAGCAGATTAATGGAATTAACTGAAACATTTAAAATGGATTATGTTTTAGTCACATAGTGGTGTGTTACGCTCTGCGCAGCTCTGAATAAGGTGAGTAACTGAACTTCCAACTGTCCACTCCTCTCCTCTCTCTGTTCTTAGTTTATAAAAATGACCAGTCATCCCCACAGACACACACACACACACACACACACAAGGTGGAGTGTTACGCTCTGCACAGCTATGAATGAGGTGACTAACTGAACTTCCAACTGTCCACTCCTCTCCACTCTCTTAGTTTATGAAAATGACCACACACTCACACACACACACACACACACACACACACACACACACACACACACACACACAGTAGTGTGTTACGCTCTGCACAGGTATGAATGAGGTGACTAACTGAACTTCCAACTGTCCACTCCTCTCCTCTCTCTGTTTTTAGTTTATGAAAATGACCACTCACTCTCTCTCTCTCTCTACACACACACACACACACACACACACACACACACACACAAGGTGGTGTGTTACGCTCTGCACAGCTATGAATAAGGTGACTAACTGAACGTCCAACTATCCACTCCTCTCCTCTCTCTTTTCTTCGTTTATGAAAATGTCCATTCACACTCACAACCACGCACTCACACACCAACGCGCGCACACACACACACACAGGTGAACAAAAATCTAATTATGTTTTTCTGACCAATTTCTGTTTGTGAACAACAGAGCTAATTGAAGTTCCATTTACTTTTAAGTTTCTCAAGAATGATCAAGTTATTTTGGTTCATGATTTTAGCAGACATTGAAGGAGAGTACCGGAGTGAATTCAAACATAGCCCTGTTGAAAGAGCTTGCTAAATGCGCTAGTTATTTGGTACAGCACAGACCGAACGCGAACGCAGAAGCGAACAGGCACTTCCAACAGTCCCTATAAATTATAAATTATCAGTCCCACACACACACACACACACACACACACACACACACACAAGGTGGAGTGTTACGCTCTGCACAGCTATGAATGAGGTGACTAACTGAACTTCCAACTGTCCACTCCTCTCCTCTCTCTTTTCTTCGTTTATGAAAATGACCAGTCACACACACACACACACACACACACACACACACACACACACACACACACACCGTACAGTGATAGAATGATCGAGTCACTATAATGAATTTAAATATAAATTTATATTTTGTTCATAACTTTAGAGCAAATGAATGGGTTATATCTTGGGATATCAAATTCTCTCTCTCTCTCTCAATTCAATTCAATTCAAATATGCTTTATTGGCATGACAAATCAGTACATTGTATTGCCAAAGCTTAATATTGATACAATAAAATATATGAAATAAAATAAATAATAATGATATCCATTCAGTATAACATACGGCATGGCAATGCAGAAAAATGAACGAGCAAAGTAACAAAGAAACATATAAACATACTTTGTGTGTGCTTACATTGTTGGGATGCAGGCATTAGTGGTTTGTATGTGTTATTTGTGTGTGTGTGTGTGTGTGTGTGTGTGTGTGTGTGTGTGTGTGTGTGTGTGTGTGTGTGTGTGTGTGTATGTGTGCGTGTGTGCATGTATGCGTGTGTGTGTGCGTGTGTGTGTGTGTGTGTGTGTGTGTGCATTCATGGGCGCGTCACTGAGTGATCATTTCTCTTTTTGTCACAACTATATACGTAGTGTGCAGCTACTATTGCACAATCTTCTTCCTCTCCTAAGAGATATCTAAGTATCCTGGGGTCTTCAATATTTGGGAGTGTTGGGCATATGGCCTGTAATTTTGGGTAGAAGTTGGCTCGAATTTCATTGTAATTTGTACAGCTAGTGAGGAAGTGAAGTTCAGATTCAATTTCTTGCTTATCGCAATATATACACAGTCTATTTTCCCTCGGCATCCAGGTTTGTCTGTGTCTGCCAGTTTCTATTGCCAGACTGTGGTTACTTAGTCTGTACCTTGTTAATGTTTTCCTAAACTTAGTATCTTTTATTGTCAAGTATTTTGCCAATTTGTATTCTCTGTTCAGAGTTAGATAGCTTTGTAGTTTGGTTTGTTGTTGGTTTGGTTTCTCTCTCTCTCTCTGTCTGTGTCATGTGCGTACACACACACACACACACACACACACACACACACACACACATTATGAATAAGTTGAGTAACTGAACTTACAACTGTCCACTCCTCTCCTCTCTCTTTTCTTAGTTTCTGAAAATGACCAGTTTTTCTGACCAATTTCTGTCCGTGAACAACAGAGCTAATTGAAGTTCCATTTACTTTTAAGTTTCTCTAGAATGATCAGGTTATTTTGGTTCATTTTAGAACAAATTCAATTTCATGTTTTAAAACACATATAAATGGAATTAATTCAATTGTGGTTTAAGAGCAAATTATTATATATATTTATTTTTTAGCTACTGCTATATAAATGGGTAGAGTCATACACACTCTTACTTTTTACATTGATATGTCACTCAGATACAGACAGAGAGAGAGGGGGAGGGGTGACAAAACTGTCAGCTAACACGCACACACATACACACGCCCACACACACAAAAGTAATTATGGTATGGTAGGGCCATCAGGAGGCTACTGGATACTCACACACGATGGTGGCACAGTTGGTAGAGGTGCCGTTCGGCAACCGGAAGATTGCAGGTTCGAGCCCCACTGCGCCTGACCCCATCGAGGTGTCCTTGAGCCAGATACCTAAGCCCAGATTGCTCCCGGTGAGCAGGTTGGTGCCTTGCATGGTTGCCTCTGCCACACACACCACCGGTGTGTGAATGGGTGAATGTGAGGCATACATTGTAAAGCACTTTGAGTGCTCGTAGGAGTAGAAAAGCGCTATATAAATACAGTCCATTTACCATTTACACACCACACACACTGAGAGAGAGACCTTTCATACTCTGATGATCAGCCCAGCTAACAACGCTAACCCCAATGACTCCCTGTTCAGACAGAACGTTGTGATTGGCTAAACACCACAATGTGGGATAAACAGTTCAGACACCCCCAATGTAAATATAAACTATGGCTGATGGCTAGACGTCCTCGCTGAGTAACTTCAATTTGCTACCACTAGAGTACGTCTAGAGTTCTAGGCTAGCTAGGCCACTTTGGAGGGTCAGAATTTCTCAAGCCCAAGTGTCAAAAATCCTGACCACTGATATCCCAAAATTAAACTACTCAGGTTAACTCAGCTCTTTCACCAGGCCAAATAAGGCTTTCCTGCAGCACCATGTACATTGTATGTCTATGAAAATCACCCTCAGATGGGTCACAAAATGTGTGTGTGTGTGTGTGTGTGTGTGTGTGTGTGTGTGTGTGTGTGTGAACAGTGTATTTAAACTGACACTCTGAGCTGCTCTCCTCACTCTTCTCCTGAGCTGACAGAGAACACTGATCTTCATCATCATCATCATCATCTTCAAGCTGATTGGTCCACTGCTGCTGTCATCATGAAGCTGATTGGTCTGCTCGTGCTGCTGGGTCTCATCCCATTCATGGAGGGCGAGGTGATTCCAGACAGGCCTACACCTAACAACCCCAACAACAGGCCCTTTGGTCCCTGTGTTGGTTCCTTCCTGAATGACCAACCCATCCTTCCCACTGGAATGGTGAGACCACGCTACCAGCAGATCTGCCAGAGGCATAAAAACCACTAC
>JAODXP020000008.1:82500-87500 GCA_027497455.2 Sardinella longiceps
GATTAGATTCGATTAGATAACTTTATTTGTACCCGAAGGTAGATTTGGTGTGCAGTCAAGTGAGTTGGCAAATCATTATAACACAACACATTATGGACATTAAAAACACATCAGACCACAACTCACAACACGTCAGACAATAAGGAACACAGACATTATGACACACCAGACAGGATTGATAGTAGCCATTGGAAGCAGATACATAAAGTGCATCAGTACATCTCATTGATAGATAATAAATAAATATATTAAACAAAAAACCAAACAAACAAACAAACAAACAAAAAAAACCTAAGGCTTTAGTTTTGGGTCAGTTTTGTTAATTTCTCTGATTGCAGATGGGACAAAGCTTTCTCTAAATCGTTTAGTTTTGCAGGCAGGTAATGTGTAATGTGTAATAGGTAATCTGTGTGTAGCGGGTGGGAACTGTCTTTCAAGATGGAGCCAGCTATCCTCATCAGCTGTCTATTGAGACACAGAGAGATAATGTGTGTGTGTGTGTGTGTGTGAGAGAGATAGGGGGAGAGAAAGAGAGAGTGTGTGTGTGTGTGTGTGTGTGTGTGTGTGTGTGTGTGTCAGCTCACAATTCCTCCACTAGAGGGCAGCAGCAGTAAAGATAGAGGGATGAGTGAGAGAAAGAGGTTGGAGAGAGTGAGAGAAAAAGGGAGGAGAATACAGAGAGAAAGCGTGTGTGTGTGTGTGTGTGTGTGTATTTAGAAATGGAGGGATGAGCGAGAGAATGAGGCTGCTGAGAGAGCGAGAGTGTGTTTGTGAGTTCCAATGTCAATGTATCACCCAAACACTTATAAACAACAACAGCACAGCAGTCCTGAAGAATAACATGGACCAGAGATCAGAGAGACAGAGAGAGAGAGAGGAAGGGGAAAAAAGGGAGCAAGAGAGATGGATGGAAAAAGAAGAATGCAGGAGAAATGGGACAGAGAGAGATGGAGGAGAAATGGAGAGGAAAGGTGTGGACTATGCAATGTTAACATTAAAAATCCACATAGGCCTACAGCAAACTGTGTATCAAATCAATTCAATTATATTCATTATTAACTTTAAATAAAACCCCACATAACACATTACAGATAAGGTCTCGCAGTGACAGTACCCACATTCTTATAAAAGAACATAAAAGTCCTATCAGTAAACCTGCAGTGACAGTACCCACAACAAGTCAGCTGACACATCTAATTGGTCTTTATAAAAGAACATAAAGGTCTTATCAGTAGGACTAATGAATAGTTTTAATGTATTCATTATTAGATTATAATCATAATTCCAGTACCTCCATATGCCATTGGTCAAATGTGACACAACATGTAGGCTATGTCATTTTCGAGCAAATAATTCTCTGGTAGTTGTTTGAGTGGTTCTGACTGAAGCTGGCGCGTGTATTCGCAGATATGTGTCAATGTGGTTGGAAGTAGCCTAAACTCCCTTGTGTGTCTGAAATAACTTATCGTTCCTATCCCTGATCTTTGAAAGTCTTTTCGCGCTTTTTCTCGTAATGACGTCTCACACTGTATGTTCGACACGCAACACTTTCAAAACATAAGTGCACACAGCACAAATATTCTGCGGTCCAGGAAGAGTGGAAGGCCCGACCTGTCAGCTTCTTTGCCATCTTAGCAATGCATCAATGGGGCACATCTACTGGAAAAATAAATATAGGGAGGGGGGCGCTATTGCTGCATAGTGATTTTTTAAGGTCAATGACATTTCATCATATGTCTGAACATTTTTAATGTATTAAATTATTAGGGTAGTGCAATGTCCGCGTGCTACTGGAAATTCCTTGGCGTGCCACTCGTGACACGCGTGCCTAGGGTTGCCGACCCCTGGTGTAGCCAGTATTTAATTTCACATAGTTAAAGACACCTACTGGCACCCTAACTAATATGAAAATTTCTAAATGGCACAGCATGGCAAAAAGGTTGCCGACCCCTGCAGTGTATCCAATCAATTCAATTATATTCATTATTAACTTTATATGTAAACATAAAACCCCACATAACACATTACAGATAAGGTCACACCAACTAAACCTGCAGTGACAGTACCCACAACAAGTCAGCTGACACATCTAATTGGTCTTTATAAAAGAACATAAAGGTCTTATCAGTAGGACTAATGAATAGTTTTAATGTATTCATTATTAGATTATAATCATAATTCCAGTACCTCCATATGCCATTGGTCAAATGTGACACAACATGTAGGCTATGTCATTTTCGAGCAAATAATTCTCTGGTAGTTGTTTGAGTGGTTCCCTAGTTTCCTTGTAATTCTATGATACACCACTAGAGGTCAGCATTTAGACAATAAGGCCCACTGCCCTTGCACTAGAAGTAGGACACATGATGCAATTACATGCACTTACGCTTAAAGGAATTATCTGGAGTGAATCAACACATAGTCCGGCTGTTTTATGGTGCCAAGCACTATTGATAGGCACCTCATTGACTGAATGAAGCCACATGTTTCTTTTAAAGGAATAGGCCACCCCATAACGAAATTTTGTCTCTTACCATATTCCCCTGAGTTGGATACGTGACCAAGCACTATTGATAGGCACCTCAATGAAATAAATTTCGTGCAAAACAGACTGAGATAGCGAAACTGCAGCTGACGGTAACAGAATGAGGAATGGCAAAATGAAAGCAAATTGATTAGGTTTTGTTTTGACATTTGTCATTCTGTTAGAATAGACTTTATTGCCATGCCAGCATGATAATTGCCTTTGGTCTCACTGTATAATAAAAACATACAAATACACATTCATTCCACTGCTCAAAACAAAAACACATACACAGATCATTGCATCCATCCCCTCCCCTCAGGCACCACTTCCAGCCCCTTGGTTCTCTCTACACCTTATTAGCCTTTCCATTGTTTGTTGACCATGGAGATTGTGTTTGGTATAAATGAGTGTTTGCATATGTTTCTTCTTGCCATGTGTGATCTGTAGCGCCTCCCTGAGGGGAGTAGTTCCAATTCAGAGTGAGGGGGATGGGTATTATCATCTAAAATGTTCATAGTTTTTCTGTCAACTGCAGTCCTATATAAATTGTCCAGTGGTTTTGGGGGTCGTCCTGTGATCTTTCCTGCCATTTTCACTGCACTGGACAACCTGTTCTTATTGGATAGGGTGGGGTGACCATACCAGACAGAAATATTATAGGTAAGTTAGTGTTAGCTGAAGTTTCGCAACACTATGAATACCACCATGAAATGCGATCATTTAGGTGCCTATCAATAGCGCCTAGCAGTATAAAACAGCAGGGCTACGTGTTGATTCCCTCCGGATAATTCCTTTAACTGCAGATGAATTTATTTTTTTAACTCTTCAAACAAACATTCCCAGAGATGCACTGGATGGTACCCAAGATCCGAGAAGCCGTTTTATATCATGAATATAGCATAGAGCACAGCACATCACAAATATAGCACACTGGTTAGGCACAAAGCGAACAGAGCAAAGTAATCCAGACAAACATTATAAACCAGAGCCAATAAAAATGAAACATTATAATCTGGAGTTAATGAAAAGGAACCTGTGTAAATCAGAGCCAATAAAAATGAGATTATAATCCAGAATCAATGAAAAGGAATCCAGAGCCAATCAGTTACTGTTTACATTCATTTATTCCTTTTTCATGTAGCAACATTCATTACACCTTTAAGGAAGACAATACGATAAACAATATTTAAGTGTGATTTACACTCTGCTTTATTTAAGTTGAATTGTTTGTTTGTACGTTCTCCCCGTGGGAGATATTCACGTAGCCCACAAACACCAGGACTAGCGACAATGAGCAAACCAGTCTATTGACACGCTAACAGCTATTGAAGCAAAGCTAGTAGGCTAAGATAAAGAACCTAGAATTAGCTCAGTGCAAGCTAGCCTAATTCATTTTCTGCTTCTCAGGACAAAGTACAGAAAAATAGACATATTAGCAGGACCAGAGCAACTTACAGTATTGGCATTAAACTAGCCAGTAATCGTTAGCATTAGCATTATATAATAGGCCTCCCATCACGTCTTATCATTACCAAGATTATCCAATTAGCAATCCATCATAGCTCACCATCAATACCACAATTAGCAATAATTAGTGTGCTATTGGTAGCGAATAATATTATGCTCTCTGTTCCTCGTAATTGGGTCATTTGGACACATTCTTCTGTGTAAGTCTCCATTATATATTGATCGTCCACACAGACACAGTTCTCAAAAGGAGGAGGTTTGTCAGTTGTCAACAACAACAAGAGTTTTGTTGTTTGCCGTTGGTCCACATTGACAGTCTCATTGCTCATTGGCCCCACAGTAACAAAGTCTCATTGCTCATTGCTGTTGGTCCACAGTGACTCAGTCGCATTGCTCATTGGTCCAAAGTGACACAGTCTCTTTTCTTATTGGTCAACAGTAACACAGTCTTATGTTTTATTGGTCCACAGAGACAGTCTCATTGCTCATTGGTCCACAGTGACAGTCTCAGAGTCTCATTGGTCCATAGTCACACAGCCTCTTTTCTCATTGGTCCACAGAGGCACAGTCTCATTGTTCATTGGTCCACAGTGACACAGTCTCATTTTCCTTTTGTCCACAGTGACACAGTCTAATGTCTTATTGGTCCACAGTAACACAGGCTAATATCATTGGTTTACAAAGGGCAAGGTTTCCTTCTGGTTCTCTCAGAATTAGATGTTTGGGTGCTAATCAATTCAACATATATTTAGTGTGGTTTTTGTATTTCTGTTTATCTTTGTGTTCATCTGTGTGTATATTTGTGTGTATTTTCTTGTCAGCAGTGTGTGTGTGTGTGTGTGTGTGTGTGTGTGTGTGTGTGTTTGTATTTGTGTGTATCTCTCAAAAAGGTGTTGCCGTGTGTGTGTGTGTCTCAGACAGGTGTTGTTCTACGTGTGGCAGTGCCTATCCGTGTGTGTGAGCGTGTGTGTGTGTGTGTGTGTCTCATACAGGTGCCTGTCCGTGT
>JAODXP020000008.1:95000-112500 GCA_027497455.2 Sardinella longiceps
GCCCAATTTGTCACGTGTGTGAGCAATCTCTATAGTTCATTCGAGTGAAGTGGTAGCTA
The DNA here is from genome assembly GCA_027497455.2 of Sardinella longiceps. Classification (NCBI taxonomy): domain Eukaryota; kingdom Metazoa; phylum Chordata; class Actinopteri; order Clupeiformes; family Clupeidae; genus Sardinella; species Sardinella longiceps. Next base: position 95,060 of record JAODXP020000008.1, read on the forward strand.
ATCGCTAAGCTACAGTCTAAAGGTGGAGGAAGTTATGTCTATAGTTCATTCGAGTGAAGCGGTAGCTAATCGCTAAGCTACAGTCTAAAGGTGGAGGAAGTTATGTCTATAGTTCATTCAAGTGAAGCAGTAGCTAATCGCTAAGCTACAGTCTAAAGGTGGAGGAAGTTATGTCTATAGTTCATTCGAGTGAAACGGTAGCTAATCGCTAAGCTACAGTCTAAAGGTGGAGGAAGTTATGTCTATAGCTCATTAAAGTGAAGCGGTAGCTAATCGCTAAGCTACAGTCTAAAGGTGGAGGAAGTTATGTCTATAGTTCATTCAAGTGAACCGGTAGCTAATCGCTAAGCTACAGTCTAAAGGTGGAGGAAGTTATGTCTATAGCTCATTCAAGTGCAGTGGTAGCTAATCGCTAAGCTACAGTCTAAAGGTGGAGGAAGTTATGTCTATAGTTCATTCAAGTGAAACGGTAGCTAATCGCTAAGCTACAGTCTAAAGGTGGAGGAAGTTATGTCTATAGCTCATTCAAGTGCAGTGGTAGCTAATCGCTAAGCTACAGTCTAAAGGTGGAGGAAGTTATGTCTATAGTTCATTCAAGTGAAACGGTAGCTAATCGCTAAGCTACAGTCTAAAGGTGGAGGAAGTTATGTCTATAGTTCATTCAAGTGAAACGGTAGCTAATCGCTAAGCTACAGTCTAAAGGTGGAGGAAGTTATGTCTATAGCTCATTCGAGTGAAGCGGTAGCTAATCGCTAGGCTAATCGCTAGGCTAATCACTAGGCTAAACTACAGTCTACAGATGGAAGAAGTTATGTCTATAGTTCATTCAAGTGAAGCGGTAGCTAATCGCTAAGCTACAGTCTAAAGGTGGAGGAAGTTATGTCGACTATAGCTCATTCAAGTGCCGTGGTAGCTAATCGCTAGGCTAATCACTAGGCTAAGCTACAGTCTACAGATGGAAGAAGTTATGACTATAGCTCATTAAAGTGAAGTAGTAGGAAATCACTAGGCTAATCGCTAGGTTAAGCTACAGGCTACAGGTGGAAGTAGTTTGACTATAGCTCATTCAAGTGCCGTGGTAGCAAATCACTAGGCTAATCGCTAGGTTAAGCTACAGTGTACAGATGGAAGTAGTTTGGCTATAGCTCATTCAAGTGCCGTGGTAGCAAATCGCTAGGCTAATCACTAGGCTAAGCTACAGGCTACAGGTGGAAGTAGTTTGACTATAGCTCATTCAAGTGAAGTAGTAGGAAATCGCTAGGCTAATCACTAGGCTAAGCTACAGGCTACAGGTGGAAGTAGTTTGACTATAGCTCATTCAAGTGAAGTAGTAGCTCATCGCTAGGCTAATCGCTATGCTAAGCGACAGTCTACAGGTGGAAGAAGTTATGACTATAGTTCATTTAAGTGCCGGAGAGTGTGAGTACTCCATCGTTCTTGTGACTGGAGTCACACACACACACACACACACACACACACACACACACTCCATACAGCATGTCCTCCACAGGCCGGAGTGTGTGAGTACTTCCTCGTTCTTGTGACTGGAGTCACACACACTCAGACCAACTCACTGACACACACACACACACACACACACACACACACTCAGACCAACTCACTGACACACACACACACACACACACTCACCCTCCATACAGCATGTCCTCCACAGCCCAGAGTGTGTGAGTACTTCTTCGTTCTTGTGACTGGAATACACACACACACACACACACACACTCAGACCAACTCACTGACACACACACACACACACTCACACTCACCCTCCATACAGCAGGTACGCCAGAGCCCAGAGTGTGTGAGAACTTCTTCGTTCTTGTGACTGGAATCACGCACACACACACACACACTCACTCACCCTCCATACAGCATGTCCTCCAGAGCTCAGAGTGTGTGAGTACTTCTTCGTTCTTGTGGCTGGAATCACACACACACACACACACTCAGACCAACTCACTGACACACACACACACACACACACACACACACTCACCCTCCATACAGCATGTCCTCCACAGGCCGGAGTGTGTGAGTACTTCTTCGTTCTTGTGACTGGAATCGTTGTCGTTGGTACTTTTACTATGACACACTCCACGCGAGTACAGCCAATAATCCGTTCCCACGGCGACCGTCATGAGGCTGAAGGCTGCAAACGCCCCGGCCGTAGTCACCAGCATCTGCCCCCCGCGCTTACACACACGCATGCTGTCTCACACACACACACACACACACAAACACACACTCACACTCTCACTAGGTTAGGCACAGCCCAACACACACACCCAAGCACCTCAGGACCAAGTCAGTCCACTCTCTCATTCTGAAGAGTGAGAGTGTGTGTGTGTGTGTGTGTGTGTGTAGTGAGAGGGCAAATGCAACTCGGATTGTGTGTGTGTGAGAGAAAGTGCAACTCGGATTGTGCGTGTGTGTGAGAGAGAGAGAAAGTGCAACTCAGATTGTGTGTGTGAGAGAGTGGGTGTATGAGGGAGAATAAGAGTTTCAGAGTGTGTGTGTGTGTGTGTAAGGGAGAGAGAGAGTGTGTTTTCAGCTATCTGAGAGAGTGGGTGTATGGCTGTGCGAGAGAAAGAGTGTGTGTGTGTAGAGAGAGAGTGAACGTGTGTATTTGTGTAGAAATAAAGGATATTTTATTCCAAAACCAGTGGGTTTCTTAGTTGTCTATATTCTGTTTCCTATTTGTCCAAGTCATGTATTCCAGAAATTCCAAGATTTCCAGAGTTCTACAGAATATTCCAGGAATACCGTTTTCCTAGTTATCCAAGGTCCATTGATGCTGTTTTCCTAGTTATCCCAGGTTTTTTTTCTTTTTCTTTTTCAGGAATGCTGTTTCCCTAGTGAATGAGAGTCCTATATTCCAGAAATCCTGGTTGTTGGAGACCTGTATTCCAGGAACGTGTTATTCCTCGTAGTTTAGTGGTCCAGGAACACTGTATTCCTCGATGTGAGGTTAGAAGTCCAGGAATGTCCTATTCCTGGTTGTGAGTTTAGTGGTCCAGGAACGCTGTATTCCTCGATGTGAGGTTAGAGGTCCAGGAACGTCGTATTCCAGGTTGTGAGTTTAGAGGTCCAGGAACGTTGTATTCCTCGTTGTGAGTTTAGAGGTCCAGGAACGTTGTATTCCTCGTTGTGAGATTAGTGGTCCAGGAGCGTCGTATTCCTCGATGTTGGAATCCTCTTTTCCAGAGACAATATATTTCTCGTTTGCAGGAGCAGTATCCACGTGTGAGTGTTCATAGATCAGATAGGACTTACTTTATCGTGTGTGTGTGTGTGTCCGGCTGTGTTCCTGTGTTGGCAGGGGCAGTATCTGCATGTGTGTGTGTGTGTGTGTGTGTATGTGTGTGTTAATAGATCAGATAAGATCTGTGTGTGTGTCCAGCCAGCCTCCATTTACTCCTAGTCCAGACCGAAACACTCTCTGACACACACACAACCATATAGGAACCCACACACACACACATTTCAACTGGCCACTAATTGAATTCAATAATCCCCTCTATCTCTCTCTGTCCATCCCCCTCTCTATCTCTAGCCATCCCTCTCTCATTTTCCCCCACTCTACTCTTTCATGCTCCGCCCCTTTCTCTCTCTCTATCTCTCCCTCTCTCGTTCTCCATCCCTCTCTCTCTCTCTCTCTCTCAATTCAATTCAATTCAATGAGCTTTATTGGCATGAATGTAAAAGTTACAATATTGCCAAGGCTGTATGTGTAATACACAGAAATAGACATGACAAAACTCTCTCTCTCTCTCTGTCTCTCCATCTCTCCTCCTCTCTCAATCTCCATCCCCCTCTCTCTACTCTCTCTCCACGGTGATAATAAACATTCCAGTTTAGAAGTTAGTAGGCTCGTTCAGCAGGGCTATGCTTGAAATCAGTACTTAAATAGTTTTGTTTAGGAAAATATCTAAATATATGTGCACCTTTAAATAAACAAAATATGCTATAAATTATAGTTCTAATGATCTAGATTTCTTTTAGGCAGAGACTTAACACTTGGGGGTGTGGGGCAAGTTTGTAAGTATTTCATCTTACTAATACCATCTATGCAAAAGTGGCATATATTGTGACATTCAAGACTAGATCAATAAAAACAATATGAGAGCAAAATAAATGTAATGATTACTAGTAGTGACTTTGTAGAGATTACGTCACACTAACCTAACGCGCGCACACACACACACACACACACAGAGAGAGAGAGAGATGACACGTAGGCAGGTGTGTTAGTTCATGAGGACTTTAATACACACTAGTACACACAGGAGCATGCATCGTAACACTGCTCACACACACACACACTCTCTGGGTCTAATGCATCATAACACTGCTTTCACACACACACACACACACACACACACACACACACACACACACACACACACACACAGTCAGGGCTTAATGCATCATAACACTGCTTTCACACACACACACACACACACTGGGTCTAATGCATCGTAACACTGCACACACACACACACACACACACACACACACACACACACACACACTGGGTTTTATGCATCGTAACCATGTTCACACACACACACACACGCACACGCACACACACACACGCACACACACACTTTCTCTGGACCAGCACCGTAACATAGTCATCTCCTACTCCTAACCACCTTATTGAGTTGGGGAAGAGGGTGAGCGGACTGTAGATTGTTTCACTCTAGATATAATTTAATATAAATTTAATATAAAATTACTGTATCAGCTAGCAGCTAACATTCTAACGTCACTTCTGCAGCAGCCAATGTAACAGAAATCTTAGAGCCGATTAGAATGTGTAAGGAGCGGATTAGCGAAAAAGTTATCATCAGAGATCTAGGTTTTATTGAGCAATGTTTCAACACAAAGCAAACAGACAAAGCAACATAGAGCTAATATTCAATAGCATAATGCTGCTAGTGTGGGTTAAGACTTATTATTCATACTGATTCCCCTCAGCACCTCCTTGCATAGTGAAATCTTATTGGACAGGATCAATTCATTCTTAATTCTTATTGGAGAGGATCAGTTTGTTCTTAAATCTTATTGGAGGAGATCAGTTTGTTCTTAAATCTTATTGGACAGGATCAATTCATTCTTAAATCTTATTGGAGAGGATCAATTCATTCTTAAACCTTATTGGAGAGGATCAGTTTGTTCTTAAATCTTATTGGAGGAGATCAGTTTGTTCTTAAATCTTATTGGACAGGATCAATTCATTCTTAAATCTTATTGGAGAGGATCAGTTCATTCTTAAACCTTATTGGAGAGGATCAGTTTGTTCTTAAATCTTATTGGAGGAGATCAGTTTGTTCTTAAATCTTATTGGAGGGGATGTTAATTCTTAAATGTTCTTGGAAGGGATCAAGGAAGCCCTTTGGACACATTTCATTTCCATACCTTTCTTAGCCACCTCTCTCTCTCTCTCTCTCTCTCTCTCTCTTCCACTATGATAGTGATCTACCCATCAGTCACAATAACAAGCTCTACGGAGTCTAGCTGGAAGACTGATACACACACACACACACACACACACACACACACACACACACACACACACTGAAAGGAGTCTAGCTGGAAGACAACTGCTATTTACACACTTACACACACACACACACACACACACACACACACACACACACACACACACTGAAAGGAGTCTAGATGGAAGACTGCTATACTGCTACACACACACACACACACACACACACACACACACACACACACACACACGTACATACACGCACAGACACACACACACACACACACTGAAAGGACACAAGCATAGTGAGATGTTAAATCTGCAGAGGTTTGTTGAATGACCAGTGGGCCACGAACTGAGGTGAGATAGTTGCTATGCATCAGTACAAGAAAAATATATCAGCTGCTTAGTAATAGCTTAGTAATAACTTATAATCATTATTTTCACTATTCAACACCATTGGTCAGACAGTTGTTTATTGATACTTCATAACATATGTTATAACATATGTTATAAAGTACCCAGACAACTTGGTAAGACAACTGCCTAGTAAAGGAATAGTTCACCTCTATGAAAATCGGTTATTCACCCCTTACCTGGAGTTATATAATGTGGGTAAGAGCATTTTGCTCTCAGTACATGCATTGTCCTAGTCTGGCAACCCCAATTTTACCTTTAGCTTAGCATAGGTGCTGGAAAGTAAAGTTGCCAAAGAGTTGCTATCTGGCAACATTCCATTCCAGTGCCTATGCTAAGCTAAAGCTTAAAAAATGGGGTAGTATGGGATACCATACTAGGAAAACGCAAGCACTGAGACCAAAATGATTTTTTACCCACATATGTAACTCCAGGTAAGGGGTGAATAACCTATTTTCATAGAGGTGAACTATTACTTTAAATAAATAGTTTGCAAAGTAACTTCAACTTGAAACATTCTACAGAGCGCAGCTGATGTCCTTTCACTTTTTACTATGCTTCAGTGTCCATGTCTATGCGCAGAATGATACGGATGCGTGATTCTCAAGCAAAAAAACTGTTGGCATTGACAGCGATCATTATACAAAAATAACTGACCTGCGAAAGTTGAGGAGGCCCATTGAAAGTGAATGTAGCCTCCCGCAACATTCTAGAGATCCATATAATAACTAGCCTGATTGCCATCGACTTTCAAAGCTCTACGAGACTTTGGTCTGACCTAGAGCCCGTATAACAAAGTTTCTCAAAGCCCATGGTTGACCCGCCTCCCTCAAATGCCTCCGTTTGCTACTGGTCGATGTTAGAAAATGCTTTGCCGAAGCAAAACCAATCAAACCTCTGACGTATGTGACGTGAAGGGAATTGCTTGAATAGGACTGAGAGCTGTTGGAGCTGCTCAAAGTTGATTGGTTCTCGATCAAGAGGGGGCAGTTCCCCCGTTTAGGGGAATTCAGAAATCCTGCCCGATCAGCAGCTGGTCAGCCCAGCGACAGCACCGCCCGAAGGTGTTACGTCACTGGGAGGGCGTGCCAGGCAATATAATAACAAGATATAGACATATTGCAACCACTCCAAGTGCTAGATGGCAATTAATATGTTACCAACCACAACAATGGTATGAAACTAAGAGCTTATTGAGGGGTTATAAATGTATTGCAATAAAACTGGGCTTATTAATATGTTATTATCATGTTATGCCATGAGATCGAGCTTATTAATGTGTTATAACCATGTTACACACACACACACAAACACACACACACACACACACACACACACACACACACACACACACACCTATATGCACTGTTTGAGATTATGTGTACACACACCCAAACGTGCATTCTGAAACACACACAAACCCCAGATGCAGTTGTTTTGTAATATGTACTACATGCATTCACATTCATAAACACACACAACACAGATTCTCGTACATACACACACAGAAACATACCTCCACAGAGGTATACTAGACAGGTATATGCATTGATTCCAAGACATGTTAGGACACACACACACACACACACACACACACACACACACACACACACACACACACAGGTTAGGACATATTGCATATGATATGTTTAGGTATATGATACCAATATGACGCCAAGATAAGTTGCATATGATACATACACACTGATCTCTCTCTCTCTCTCTCCCCTCTCTCTCACACACACACACACACACACACGTTAGGACACATTGCATATGATATGTTTAAAGGTATATGATACCAAGCTACATATATCTAAAGGTCTCTCTCTCTCACACACACACAGATACAGTATCTATATATTTCATATATGATATGTTTATGCTAAATAAGTAGTTGATGTAGGGAGAGAGAGAGATAATGAGCCCACAAGTCACATAGATCACATACACACACACACACACACACACACACACACACACACACACACACACAGCAAAAGCTTCAATGAATAAGGTTAAAGCTAATGCTTAACATCCCAAGCCTTTCACACAAACACACACACACACACACACACACACACTCACTCTATCGCTCTCTCTCTCTCCCTCTCTCTCTCTCTCACACACACACACACTCACATAAATACAAATGCTGATGCTACTTTTGATAAGTTTGTAAATAGGAGTTATCTTGTTGATCTGTTTGAAATTAGAAGTTGTTTTTGTTGTTGTTGTTTGTTTGTTTGTAAATAGCTGGAAGACACAAAGTCGGACATCTCAAAGGGATGGAATGTAAAATTTGGTGTTTTGACAAAAACACACACTCACACTAGAAACATTTTTCTAAAACCACATCCACCCTCCTACACACACACACACACACACACACACACACACACACACACACAAGTAAAACACTCACACAAATAACACACACAGAGAGACAGATAGAACAGTACACCAATAAAAAACACAGACCTTAAATCGGGGCAAGTGCCCTAAAGTTTGAATAGGAGGACGTTTCCATAGTAACAATAAATTGCATCAATCCACATAGGCTAATTATGCTGTTAGCTACAGCATTAGCATTTGACACCGTTGACCAGCGCTAGCACTGGCTAAAGCCTCTGCTTTCCACACAGTTGTGCTAGCTAGTGCTGTGCCTGGATACTAGCACTGGCTACAGCCTATGCTTTTTAGCACTGTTGTGTCAACACTGTGCGCTAGTGCTAGTACTGGCTAAAGCCTTAGCCTTTCAGCACTGTTGCGCTAGTACTGTGTCTAGTGCTAGCACTGGCTAAAGCCTTAGCTTTTCACCACTGTTGCGCTAGTACTGTGACTAGTCCTAACAAGTGCTAGCTTTTCAAACTGTTGGTCTAGCATAGTGGGCTAGCGCTAGCCCTAGCTTCTGCATGCTAATATTAGCCCTGTCACAAGAGCATAATGCTAGAGGGCTTCCACTGCGTATTGCTAATGCTACATCATGCTTGAAGGCTTTGGCCTCTTAGCACAGAGTTGGGTTTGTCCATTTACAACAAGCTAATGTTGGCTTGAGTATAGCCTGCTTGACTATACACTCAGCCTATTCAAGAAAGCTTTTGCCACGTATGCCTTTGTCACCCTTACTTATTGTGAAACCATGCTAGTCGTCTGGCCATGCTAATGGTTTATGCTAAAATGATAGCAGAAGTGGATCACTGATTGATAATGCATCTCCTTGGATATGGTTCTATAGAATGCTGGAATAGATTAGGCATCATTGATTAGGAACAAGATGAAGTCTGAAGTCTGACCTCACCAAGATCAGGGTTTGGACGGAATTGGATCAGATTTACAGGGTAGAGCGGCAGTTGGATCAGATTAGGTCAAATTATTAATTTCAAATCTATTCGAATCAGATCAGTGTTAGGGTAAAATCCCACTGCAATCCTTTTAGAGTCGGCACAGATTAGGTTTTGTCAGGATAGAATGACATGGACATGAATAATCTGATTATTTAACTGAATATTCCATTTCAGTTGGAGTCCATATCCTTGGACACTGTTCTATAGAATGCACCTCGGGAATCTCAGATCATAATCAGATTAGAAGTGTCCATGTATGGACTTGTTTCACACCTGAACATTCCGACATTCCATGGTAGTAAACTGAACATTCTACCATTGAAATGCATTGGATTTATGCCTCTTTCTGACTTGAAAAAAATGGGTAATAACATTTAAAACATGTCTAAATTCACTTTCTTTCAGATAATACACATTTGAAGCACACAAATTTGGAGGTCCCGAGTAGATAAAAGTGGTTTTACATTTATGTGCATGAAGCTTCAATCTGTTTGGGACTTCCAAATTTGTGTGCTTCAAATGTGTATTATTTGAAAGAAAGTGAAATTAGAGATGTTTTAAATGTTTTTACCCATTTTTCAAGTCAGAAAGAGGCATAAATCAATGCATTTCAATGGTAGAATGTTCAGTTTACTACCATGGAATGCTTTTAGAACCTTGGAATGTTCAGGTGTGAAACGAGTCTATCCCATGGGATAAAACATAGAACGGAACTTCAGGCATAGAATTTAGAATAGAATGTCAGGCATAAAACTGGAACCCTTCTATGGGTTAGAACCTCACACACCGATGTAGCACTCAGAATGTAAGGCCTGGACCTGTGTGTTGATCTAGACTTCACATACAGAACCCTGTTATGGGAGAGAACATCAGACACATAAATCTGTGCTAGAGTAGAACGTCAGACATGGAACCTCGAAGTTAGAACAGAAGGTTCGGCTGAGGCATCTCTACGTTGCATAAGAATGTTGCCAGATGTCGTTCGGGCGTTTGCTCTGTTGTGATGTGGATTGGAATGTTCTAGGTTGGAAACGAAGAGACGTATGTTCCGTCAGGCTTGTACGCCGACCTCGGGGTTGGTATGTGGGCGTTCAGGCTGGACCTCTGTTGTGATGCGGAGTGGAACGTTTAAGACAGATTCTAGATGGATCCTTCTAGATTGTTGTAGCTCTATTGTGATGCGGAGTAGAATGTTTGAGATAGATTCTAGATGGATCCTTCTAGGTTGTTCTGGCTCTATTGTGATGCGGCGTGGAATGTTCTAGATTGGAATGGAGAGGCGTACAGTACGTAGGTTCCGTCAGACTTGTATGACAAACTCGGGGTTGGTGTAGGAGAAGCCCTGGAACTCCGTCTGGTCCAGGTTCATGATGAAGAGCTTGTCTGTGGGAGTCAGCTCCACCACCATCTTAGTGAACTCCTTATCGAAGTTACCCACGTCACGACGGCCCTTCTGCTTGGGGTGGGAGAGGAAGATGGGGTGGGAGAGGAAGATGGGGTGTGGAGGAAGAGAGGAGGTATAGAAGAGAGGGAATATAGAAGGGGGATGTGGGAGGAAAGAGGGAGAGGAGGTGTGGAGGAAAGAAGGGGGGATATAGAAGAGGGGAGGAAGAGAGGGAGTGGAGAGTGTGCGTGTGGTGGGTGGGGTGGAGGTGTGTAACAAGAGACAGGTGGGGAGTAGAGGGGGGTGTGGGAGGAGATGTGGGGAGTGTGTGTGTGTGTGGGTGGGGGGTGGTGGTGTGTGGTAGAGGGGAGAGGAAGAGATGTGGGTGAGAGAGATGGAGTGGAGAGATTGGAAGGGATAGAGAGAGAGGGATGGGAGGGAGAGAAAGAGAAAGAGAGAGAGTGGGATGGGATGGGGGAGAGAAAGAGAAAGAGAGAGGGATGGGATGGGGGAGAGAAAGAGAAAGAGAGAGGGGATGGGATGGGGGGAGAGAAAGAGAAAGAGAGAGGGATGGGATGAGAGAAGAGAGAAAGAGAGAGAGAGGGATGGGATGGGGGGAGAGAAAGAGAGAGGGATGGGATGGGGGAGAGAAAGAGAAAGAGAGAGAGGGATGGGATGAGGGAGAGAAAGAGAAGAGAGAGGGGAAGAATGAGGGGGAGAGGGAGGGAGAGGGAGAGGGCAGGCAGAGAGACAGGGAGATGGAAGGATAGAGAAAGAGGGAAAGAGAGAGATGGGATGGGGGGAGAGAAAGAGAGAGGGGAAGAATAAGGGGAGAGGGGAGGGAGGGAGAGAAGAGGGCAGGCAGAGAGACAGGGGAGATGGAAGGATAGAGAAATAAAGGGAAAGAGGAGAGAAATTATGTGAGAAAGTAGAGCAAAGAAGAAAACAGCAGGAAACACCACAACACACTCACACACACACACACACACACACACACACACACACACACCAAAATACACTCACACATACTGACCAAGACACACACACACACACACACACACACACACACACACACACACACACACACACACACACACACCAAAATACACTCACATACTGACCAAGACACACACACACACACACACACACACACACACACACACACAACACACATACATACACACACCAGAACACACACACACACACACACACACACACACACACACACACACACACACACACACACACACACACACACATCACACACCAAAACACACTCACACACACACACACACACAAACACACCACACAAACACACACACACATACTGACCAAGACACACTCACACACACCACACACACACACACACACACACACACACACACTGGAATCAAATAGTATATTAGTGTTAGAGAGAGATGAAGAGAAAAAGGATGATAAAAAGATATGAAGCATATGAAAGAGACGTCTATATTATCAAGGTTAAATCAATATGAAGCATATGAAAGAGACGTCTATATTATCCAAGCTAAATCAATTATTGTGGCAATTATGCCGCACATACTGGCATTTATGTTTGTTTGGAACAGCTGAAGAACTATAAATCACGTTGGATCACGGGATGCAACTGGTAGGTTTGCAAGTGGATGCAAGTGGTTGAAGTAAGATAACAGACAAGTGGTTTGTCCAATTATATGCAAGATTTTTTGATGACGTCCAAACAAATCTTTTACGGAGGAAATTCAGATGGAGTAGCCTGTTTGCAGCTACGAATCATCTGACCTTAGTGAGTGAGGTTAGCTGTGAGGTGCACTCACAATTAGGCCTGTAAAAATAATCAATAAATCAATTAAATCGTACAACTGTAATTTTTTAATGAGCTCAATAACTTTTCCTTTTTTTATTTGCATGCTTGTTTGTTTTCTTCGTCTCTCGCTCTCTGAATGTTAAAAGGTAAAAGTGAAAGTCTCTCTACTGACTCCTCAGCATAATTACGCATGGCTATATAATTTGCATTATTATGCCTTTAACATTGTATTAGCCTTCCATAGTATCATACTACAGCTTTGAAGACTTCGGCTCAATTAATGATGCGGCTAATTTAAGTTTTTTAACTGGCTAAAGACCTGAAGCATTTGATAATCATGACGAGAGACTTTACTCCTATGATCATTTCCAAATCTTTCTCTGTAAATAGCTCATGTTTTAAAGTGGACAACTGTGGGTTACAGTGGCGGCCTATATATGTAACATACAAATATTTTTTTTTGTTTTTCAACTTAGTGGGTGCAGGTACATTCAGGCAAGTTCAATAGCCTGGAAAATGTGTGGTAGTAGAAAATGGTCTCGAAAAATGTTCTCAATATCAAAGTTTATCGCAATATTTGATTGGTCAATTAATCGTCCAGCTAAATCTTTTATGGCTACAGGCCTACTCACATAATAACGTATAACTCCAGCTAAATCTTTTATGGCTACAGGCCTACTCACATAATAAAGTATAACTCCAGCTAAATCTTTTATGGCTACAGGCCTACTCACATAATAACATATAACTCCAGCTAAATCTTTTATGGCTACAGGCCTACTCACATAATAACATATAACTCCAGCTAAATCTTTTATGGCTACAGGCCTACTCACATAATATAACTCCAGCTAAATCTTTTATCGCTACAGGCCTACTCACATAATAACGTATAACTGACACTGTTGATGTTTTTCTTAAGTCGTATATTTATGAAATCAACAAATTTCAGACACACTTAGACAACGTTTGATTCATCATCATCATCATCATCATCATCATCATCATTATTATTATATTATTATTCTTCATCAGTATACCAGAACACTCCAGTTCTTTCACATAGTCAATGTGTGTGTGTGTGTGTCAGTGTGTGTTTATGTTTGTGTGTGTGTTCATACTGTAACATATCCAAAATCTGTGTTTAAAATCCAGTTTGATCCCTGTATACATTACTATTGCAGCACATCATGAGTTACACACACACAACTAGGCTACTCCAGACTAATGTTTCATCAATGTGTGTGTGTGTGTGTGTGTGTGTGTGTGTGTGTGTGTGTGTGTGTGTGTGTGTGTGTGTCGTGTGTGTGGAGTGAGGTCGTGTTACAAGAGTAAGTGTACAATTGTTGGTTTCATTCAGATATTCAGATCACATGGTCCAGTTCTCAGGAAAGTCCTGTGATAGGTCAGCCACCATCATCAGTGCGTGTCATTGGTCAATGCTGCAACTAAGGGGCCATCATCGGTGCATGTGATTGGTCAATAGAATGGATTGAGTGGGTAGTGAGCCTGTTGCATCTGAGGGCGGGACCAGCACAGTGAAAGTGAAGTGTGGGTTGACGAATGAGAAGCCCTGGAAGTGAGCTTGCTTCTGGTGGGGGGCGGGAGCAGTGGTCTGATTGGCTAGTAGGTGTGAGAGTGAAGTGTGGGTTGACGAATGAGAAGCCCTGGTGGGGGGCCGGAGCAGTGGTCTGATTGGCTAGTATGTGTGAGTGAAGTGCGGGTTGACGAATGAGAAGCCCTGGAAATGAGCTTGCTTCCTGGTGGGGGCGGGAGCAGTGGTCTGATTGGCTAGTAGGTGTGAGTGAAGTGTGGGTTGACGAATGAGAAGCCCTGAAAGTGAGCCTGCTTCAGGTGGGAGGTGAATTCGGGATCCGGGAGTCAGATTGGGGGGGTTACGTGTGAAAAAACGGTCCAAAGTTCTCAGCGTCCCGACCGCACTGCAAACACACACACACACACACACACACACACACACACACACACACACACACACACACACACACACACACACACACACACACACACACACACACACACACACACACACACACACACACAGACACACACACAAACACACACAAACAACACAAACACACACACACACACACACACACACAAACACAAACAGAGAGACATACACACATGTAGAAAGATGTATATGAGTGCAACATAAATGACAAAAATGAACAAATGACATGATCTGAGAAATTTGAACAAATATATGAAAGCTGTGTAAAAAATCATGCAGACACACACACACACACACACACACACACGACACACACACACACACACACACTCACGCACTACAGGATTGAATGGGGAAACATTTTAGTGTGTGAAGGAGGGACAGTATTTGGCGTAACACTCAGAGGGACAGTATTGTAGTAGACACTAAAGTGGTACAGTATTGTGCGTAACACTAGGAGGGAACAGTATTGTGCTGTAACACTAGGAGGGCAGTATCTAGATGTGATACTAGGGAGACAGTATTGGGTGTAACACAAGGGGGACAGTATTTAGCGTAACACTAGGGGGGACAGTATTGTGGTGTAACACTCACTGCTTTGGGTTTGAAAGCGGGTACAGTATCAGATGTAACACTAAGGGGGGCAGCATTGGGTGTAACACAAAGGGGGACAGTATTGGGTGTAACACTAAGGGGAAAGTATTTGGCGTAACACTCACTGCTTTGGGTTTGAAGGGCGGGACATTATTGGGTGTAACACTAAGGGGGACAATATTGGGTGTAACACTAATTTATTGTTAATCCTCTTGTGTAAGTCGCTTTGGATAAAAGCGTCTGCTAAATGCATAAATGTAAATGTAAATGTAAACACTAGGGGGAAAGTATTTGGCGTAACACTCACCGCTTTGGGTTTGAAGGGCGGTTGCACTTCCTTGTTGCGTAGTTTGTCCCAGTCCATGTACCGGAAGAAGGCATGTTCCTTAATATCCCGCTCACCCTCTGGGCCACAGCCTAGCCTCTTCCCTGGGTGCTTCGTCATCAGCTATACACACACACACACACACACACACACACACACACACACACACACACATATATATATGTTCCATAAACACACACACACACATGTACACACATGTTCCTTTAATATCCCGCTACACACACTCTGGGCACACAGCACTAGCTCGCTATGCCTGTGTGCTCTCGTCATCAGCTACACACTACACAACACACATCAGCTACACACACACACACACACACACACACACACACACACACACACATGTATATATAACTTTTTTCGGTGTGGATGTTTGGAGAATAAACAACAAAGAGATGGCTAATGCTGGTAGAGAAAGGAAAGGGAGAGAAACGGAGATGGAGCTACTTTAATGAAAGGTGAGCTAGCGGATAAAATTGAACTTTACCGTCTTCGTAGGCTACCACTAACTTAGTGTTAGCCTATGGCTACATTCTATAGACTCATGTTATTGATTTAAGTTGGCCAACTTGACTTGGCCCAGTCACTTGTTACTCTGAGTGTGTACACGCTGATACGCTCCCTGAAGTTGATCGATAAAGCGGACTTTCCACACAAAGACGTAGGCTATGTATGTCATTAGCAGAGCAATGAAAATAGTGTGATAGTGTGATAGTGTGGACATGGACTTGGGGTAAGAGACGTGATGCTCTGTGTGTGTGCGTGTGTGTGTGTGTGTGTGTGTGTGTGTGTGTGTGTGTGTGTGTGTGTGTGTACCCCTTTGCATATAGCCACAGCCTCCTTGGACATGGACTTGGGGTAAGAGACGTGATGCTCTGTGTGCGTGTGTGCGTGTGTGTGTGTGTGTGTGTGTGTGTGTGTGTGTGTGTGTGCGTGTGTGTGTGCGTGTGTGTGTGTGTGTGTGTGTATGTACCCCTTTGCATATAGCCACAGCCTCTTTAGACATGGACTTGGGGTAAGAGACGTGATGCTCTGTGTGTGTGTGTGTGTGTGTGTGTGTGTGTGTGTGTGTGTGTGTGTGTGTGTGTGTGTGTGTGTGTGTGTGTGTGTGTGTGTATGTACCCCTTTGCATATAGCCACAGCCTCCTTGGACATGGACTTGGGGTAAGAGACGTGATGCTCCATGATGGACTGGAATAACTCATCCTCATCCTCACCATCAAACGGAGGCTATAAAGAGAGAGAGAGAGAGAGAGAGAGAGAGAGAGAGAGAGAGAGAGAGAGAGAGAGGAGGGGGGAAAGAGAGATAGAGAGAGAGAGGAGGGAAAGAAATAGAGATGTCAATAATGTTAATGAAACGTTCATTGAAATATTGAAATAATGAAACGTTCATTGCAGTAAAGCTTTTTAAAAACCTTTTTCAGATAGCCAGCAAGACAAGAAAAATGTTCCCAGTAATGAATCATTTTATCATAGATCTGTTCAGCATGGAGGCCACAACTTCTTTATTAGACTCACAGAGCATATTGACGTCGGAAAATCAGATAGTCGTCTCAACACACTCCACACCTGTCCAGCACACACACACACACACACACACACACACACACACACACACACACACACACACACACACACACACACACTCACCTGTCCAGCCAGCATCTCGTACAGCAGCACTCCAAATGCCCACCAGTCTACCGACCTCCCATACGGCTGGTAGGCAATGATCTGTACACACACACACACACACACACACACACACACACACACACATACACACACAAACACACACACGCACAAACACACACACACACACACACACACACACACACACACACACACACACAGAGGTAATTACAGAATTCATGTTCATGACTAGAGTAGGGTGGAAAAATGATTATTAAATCAACAGTTCAAATAATGTATGGTTTATGAATGATGTCCCTAGAAGTTGATAGTTAGCATGCACTAGTTATAACTAATGTCTGGACATGTTGCTAATAGTCAGCATTTGCTAGTTAGCTAGCAGTATGTCAATGGTTAAGAATGG
>JAODXP020000008.1:140000-150903 GCA_027497455.2 Sardinella longiceps
GAGGCTGAGGATGTCAAACTAACAGACATATGTACAATGTAAAACTAACAGACATATGTACAATGTCAAACTAACAGACATATGTACAATGTCAAACTAACAGACATATGTACAATGTAAAACTAACAGACATATGTACAATGTAAAACTAACAGACATATGTACAATGTAAAACTAACAGACATATGTACAATGTAAAACTAACAGACATATGACAGTAAAACTAACAGACATGTACAATGCAAAACTAACAGACATATGTACAATGTCAAAACTAACAGACATATGTACAATGTAAAACTAACAGACATATGTACAATGTCAAAACTAACAGACATATGTACAATGTAAAACTAACAGACATATGTACAATGTCAAACTAACAGACATATGTACAATGTCAAACTAACAGACATATGTACAATGTAAAACTAACAGACATATGTACAATGCAAAACTAACAGACATATGTACAATGCAAAACTAACAGACATATGTACAATGTCAAACTAACAGACATATGTACAATGTCAAACTAACAGACATATGTACAATGTCAAACTAACAGACATATGTACAATGTCAAACTAACAGACATATGTACAATGTCAAACTAACAGACATGAACTGTCCTTTGTTCCAGCCTCAGTCAAATCCAATCCACAACACAATAGCACTTTCAACATGTTCCACTTCACACTTGATACTGTAGGCCTACTCTCTACCTCATGTCCTGATGACTTTGAGTAAGTCTGTATCTCAATTCAATTCAATTCAATTCAAGACTTTTATTGTCATTGCCAGTTGCCTGGACAACGAAATTCAGCCAGCTTGGCCACAGGGTGCAAATAAAAGCATAAAAAAAAATGATTATAAAAAGCATAAATAATAAATAAGACAGTGTTCATTCACACACGCTCACACACACTCACACATAGCAGCTGTTTAAAGTGCATTTAAAGTTCTGATTGCCCATGGAAAGAAGCTGTTTTTGAATCTGTTGGTTTTGCATCTGAATGAACTGAACCTTTTGCCTGAGGGTAGCATGGTAAACAGGTGATGGTTGGGGTGGTGATTGTCTTTTATGATCGCCTTGGCTCTAGTGAGGCACCTAGAGTTGGCGATTTCATCCAGGGAGGGGAGGGGACTGCCAGTCACCTTCTCTGCAGTTCTGATGACCCTCTGCATCCTCTTTCTCTCGGCCACTGTGCAGCTAGCATACCACACTGGATTGGCATGCACCAGCATGCTCTAAATCTTGGCGCGATAGAAGGAGACCAGCAGGTTGGTTTGTAGCCTATTCCAGGCCAGGATCCTCAGAAAGTGGAGGCGCTGCTGGGCTCTCTTTACAAGGGCAGTTGTATTGGCCGCCCAGGACAGGTCCCCAGAGATGTGGGTCCCTAAGAATTTAAAAGTGGGCACTCTCTCCACTGTGTCACCTTTTATGCAGAGGGGAGGTGGGTCGTTTTTCCTCTTTCGGAAGTCCATGACCACTTCCTTGGTCTTTCTGGTGTTGAGAGTGAGGTTGTTGATGTCACACCACTCTGTCAGTCTCTGAACCTCATCTCTGTAGGCGGAGTCATCATCGCCTGTGATGAGTCCTACCAGTGTGGTGTCATCAGCAAATTTTATGATGGTGTTACAGGTGTGTGTGGGAATGCAGTCATGAGTGTATATGGTGTACAGGAGAGGACTCAACACGCAGCCTTGTGGAGAGCCAGTGCTGAGTGTCAGGGTGGATGAACTCCTGCCACCAATCCGAACCGCCTGTGGGCGGTCAGCAAGAAAGTCCTTGACCCAGGCACATGTGGTGAGGGGAAAGTCCAGGTTGATCAGCTTGGCTATAAGGATGTCAGGGATGATGTTGTTAAATGCCGAGCTGAAGTCAATGAAGAGCATCCTTACTGAAGTCCCAGGATTTTCCAGATGGTGCAGGGCAGTGTGGAGTGCAGTAGAGATGGCATCTTCAGTAGACCTGTTCGCCTTGTAGGCAAACTGGTGGGGGTCAAAGCTGGGGGGTAGGCAGTCTTTGATGTGTTTTATGACCAGCTTTTCAAAACATTTTGCCACCACAGGTGTTAAAGCGATGGGTCTGTAGTCATTGAGACTACTAATGGTGGTGGATTTGGGGATGGGAACTATGGTAGCTGATTTGAGGCAGTGGGGGACAGTAGCTAGTGACAGGGAGAGATTAAATAGCCTGGTGAACACAGGAGACAACTGGTCAGCGCAGGCCTTCAGTACACTGCCAGGTATACCGTCTGGGCCAGCTGCTTTCCTTGGGTTCACTGCCTTGAACACACTGCGGACCTGGTGGTCTTGGATGGTAAGTGTGCGTGGGCAGGGCTCAGGGGGGGCCGTGGATAGGGCTGCGTGTGTGTTCGGGGTGTCCACAGTCTTCTCAAAGCGAGCGAAGAAGTGGTTAAGCTCATCAGCTAAGGAGAAGTCTATGTTTCCTACGCCAGCCCCATTGCCTTTATAGTTGGTGATGTGTTTCAGGCCCTCCCATACCTGCCTGGGGTTGTTGTCTGAGAGATGGTCTGACAGCTTGTTTGCATAAGCCAGTTTTGCCTCTCTAATAGCCTTTTTTAGATCTGCCCTAGCTCTGCTGTACTGTGCACGATCCCCAGATTTGTATGCCGAATTGCGTGCTTTAAGCAGTGACTGGACCTTGCCAGTCATCCAGGGTTTACGGTTGGGGTAGGTACGGACCTGCTTTACTGTGGCAACAGTATCCATGCAGTGTTGGATGTAGCTTAGTACTGTGTCTGTGTGTGTCTGCAGGTCATTGTGTTCAAAGACACTCCAATCTGTGTTATCAAAACAGTCCTGTAGCTGGGTCAGGGCATTATCAGGCAGGGAATTAATGGTTTTGGTGGTAGGCTTAGATCTTTTCCTAAGTGGTGTGTATGCTGGGATGAGAAGCAGAGAAATGTGATCTGACATGCCCAGATGGGGAAGGGGTATGGGTCTGTATGCTGTCTTAATATTTGTATAAACATGGTCTAAAGTGGTATCTCCATATTTTGTTGTCTATATGCTCATGCTTGTACAAATAGTGTCTAAATATTTAGTAGGCTAATTGTTGTCTAAAAGTTTATTCTCTAAATGTTTGCTTTTTTATGCATTGTTTGCCTGCAATTATGTAGCACTTTTGCCCATGGGGATAATAATGAACTTTATTCTCTCTTCTGTTCATCCTTGGCCATGGCATTACTGACACACTATTCCAGATGCCGTTCTGGATCATCGATCACTTGGGAACTGCAGCCCTTGGCCATGGCATTACTGACACAATATTCCAGATGCCGTTCCGGATCATCGATCACTTGGGAACTGCAGCCCTTGGCCATGGCATTACTGACACAATATTCCAGATGCCGTTCCGGATCATCGATCACTTGGGAACTGCAGCCCTTGGCCATGGCATTACTGACACAATATTCCAGATGCCGTTCCGGATCATCGATCACTTGGGAACTGCAGCCCTTGGCCATGGCATTACTGACACAATATTCCAGATGCTGTTCCGGATCATCGATCACTTGGGAACTGCAGCCCTTGGCCATGGCATTACTGACACAATATTCCAGATGCTGTTCTGGATCATCGATCACTTGGGAACTGCAGCCCTTGGCCATGGCATTACTGACACAATATTCCAGATGCCGTTCCGGATCATCGATCACTTGGGAACTGCAGCCCTTGGCCATGGCATTACTGACACAATATTCCAGATGCCGTTCCGGATCATCGATCACTTGGGAACTGCAGCCCTTGGCCATGGCATTACTGACACAATATTCCAGATGCCGTTCCGGATCATCGATCACTTGGGAACTGCAGCCCTTGGCCATGGCATTACTGACACAATATTCCAGATGCCGTTCCGGATCATCGATCACTTGGGAACTGCAGCCCTTGGCCATGGCATTACTGACACAATATTCCAGATGCCGTTCCGGATCATCGATCACTTGGGAACTGCAGCCCTTGGCCATGGCATTACTGACACAATATTCCAGATGCCGTTCCGGATCATCGATCACTTGGGAACTGCAGCCCTTGGGCCATGGCATTACTGACACAATATTCCAGATGCCGTTCCGGATCATCGATCACTTGGGAACTGCAGCCCTTGGGCCATGGCATTACTGACACACTATTCCAGATGCCGTTCCGGATCATCGATCACTTGGGAACTGCAGCCCTTGGCCATGGCATTACTGACACACTATTCCAGATGCCGTTCCGGATCATCGATCACTTGGGAACTGCAGCCCTTGGCCATGGCATTACTGACACACTATTCCAGATGCCGTTCCGGATCATCGATCACTTGGGAACTGCAGCCCTTGGCCATGGCATTACTGACACAATATTCCAGATGCCGTTCCGGATCATCGATCACTTGGGAACTGCAGCCCTTGGCCATGGCATTACTGACACAATATTCCAGATGCTGTTCCGGATCATCGATCACTTGGGAACTGCAGCCCTTGGCCATGGCATTACTGACACAATATTCCAGATGCTGTTCTGGATCATCGATCACTTGGGAACTGCAGCCCTTGGCCATGGCATTACTGACACACTATTCCAGATGCCGTTCCGGATCATCGATCACTTGGGAACTGCAGCCCTTGGCCATGGCATTACTGACACACTATTCCAGATGCCGTTCCGATGCCGTTCCTTATATTGCAACCAACATTGGGAAACAGGCACCAGTGCATTACTTCCTGGGTTATTTTGTACACAGACACACATACTGTACCTTCCTTGGTGGAGGTCATTAAAATTACAGCCACTTGGGGGAGCCAGATCTTTTTACTTTATTTACAGACAACATTGTCAAATCATGATTCAAGATGGGCTATACACTCTACACATTGATATCTTCTGCTGTATCAGATGCTTCTCATTAGAACATATGGCAAAGAGGAAAGACTGGAACATATGACTCACATGTTTGTCATAGTTTCATAGCGCAAAGAAAAGTAAAAATGTTTTCACTAATGAAAAGAATTATCAGTGTGCTCCTGTCTTTCATCCTTGTAACAAATGAGTCAGTTCACAAATACGCAGTGATGTTATTTCTTTCTGAAATAATATGCCATCTATGTACTTCATGTAATATAACCACTAAGTTGTAATTAGCTCCAGTTATCAAACAGCAAAACGATACTTCAGTCTAAAGCTGAATTGAATGACCGCTCCTATCATTTACCAGTTGTTTCATGGCTAATTGTCGAAACCGGTTGACATGTTGACATGGCCAAATGTCGAAATTGGCACCCTTTTTTCTTATAAATCGTTTTTATTCTCTCTCTGTATATTGGGCAAGTCTTTCTCTAAATTAAGGGGATAAAAGAAAATCTAAAAATTCTATCTAAAATTTTATAAAATCTAGATCTAGAATGTGCCCTTAAGATGATTGTTTGGCGTCATTCAAGCTTAACCCTGTTATATGACTCCCATATAAGCACTTTTGTTGAAAAATTTGACGCTATTTAATAGCAAGTTCAATGGCAAGATTATTGCTCTTACTTATTAATTTTTGTTGCTTTTCAATCAGCTTTTGATTGTCTTTAATCTGTTTTTCATACCTCCAGGGGTAGGGAACCTATGGCTCGGGAGCCAGATGTGGCTCTTTTGATGGTTGCATCTGGCTCACATACAAATCTTTTATAAAAGAATGATGACGTTAAAAATGTAAAACATTCTCATGTAGGCCTATTTCAATCCATTCATCTGTCTATTTCAGTCCAATGTGACTTGAATAGCAATTGTGAGAAATGGAAAACCATTCACAGATGAGGAGTATGCCAAAACACACTTTTTCTATACTTTTTGATTACTTTTCGAATAAAGATAAGAAAAATTAATGAATAAAAGACATGCCTGTATATTGTATGGCTCTCATGGAAATAAATTTCAAAATATGTCCCATTAATGGCTCTCTCAGCCAAAAAGGTTCCCGACCCCTGCTCCATGAGCTGCTCCTTGTGATCCCTTATTTTTAAAATTATATTCACAAGTCTTTCTCCCACTGGTAAATTAAGGGTGATAAAACAACATCTAAAAACAGTTTTTGCTACTACACAAAGCAAGTTTGATTTTTTTAATGAAAATAAAAAGTCTAGTGCATCAAATTCCACATAATAGCAAGAACACTCATACCAATAGCAAGAGTGCTCAGAGAATGGGAGTGTATGGCTTGTTTCATAGCAACACTATTGCCTTTCTCAATTTCTTTCTGCTGCTTGTCTATGAGTTTTTGATTTTCTTGGACCTTGGCGAGAGCCTGCATGAGCTGCTCCTTATGGTCCCTGAGTGAGAGCAGTTGGGCCATCTGAATGCTGAGGGCCTCCTGGAGGTCACGACGCTGCTCCATGAACGTCCACAGACTGTCCACCAGCATCAGCAGCTGCAGGGATCTCTCCTGAAGTCACAATAACATACATGTGGGTCCTTTGCAAAATCACTACTCCAGATTTTAATGTTAAAGATTTAAAGGAGAAATAGAATGGAAACCCCCTTTTACACTGGCTTTGATTAGAGCTATCATAAAAATGAGGCATAGTTCTGTCCTCTTTCATATGGAAAGCTTGAATTTAGAAATGGCCACTAAAACATGGTCGAATTAGACTAAAGCCTACAAGTGATGTCGTAGAGCACAAAGCCATTGCATTGAGATTGCCAGAGAGGGCATTGCTTAGGCAAAAAGGCTACTCATCCTAAATATGAGGTGTTAATTAGACTTGTCAAATATTACTTGATTTTATTGTTAACAAAATGCAATACATTGTATTTTCACATCAGAGAATACTCAATTGATTAATTCTATGTCCCCTTTAACCACAAATTCTCCTTGCTAATGTTGATATGTAATCATCAGCTCCTGGAGTCACATTAAAAGAATCACGTGTGGGTCCTTCGCTAAATCAGTACTCCAGATTTTAATCAATGCTTCTAATGATTTAAACACAAATGGTCCTTGCTAATGCACTCAAATATCAACACATCTTTTTCATATGAACAGAACTGTTAAAAAATATGATATTGATTTAATTGTTAAATTGATTCAAGTCATTTGCACACACACACACACACACACACACACACACACACACACACACACATTCGTAATGAATAATTTCCTGCCCAGAGCCTTGAAAGCGTGTTACCTCTGAGTGGGTAGTTGGCACATCTGAGAAAGACACGGAGATGAAGCTGATCTCCTCTGTAATCACCAATAGCTCCATCTGCTTGAACTCCTCCAGGCTTTGCTCCCCTGTGCCCTGTGAGGAAGAGAAGTGTCACTCCATCAAATGTACTCATCAAAAACTGCACTTCCCTTTATCATTCATATTTATTCATATTTCCTCTCTCAAGTGTCTCCTTGCATATAAACATTTTAATGATGCTCACTTATTTCCGGTTACATTGGCTGCATAACAATCGTGACAAAAAAAAACTCTTACAAACAAACTTACAATTGGATGTAAGCTGTCAAGTCTGTCAGTCATCGCAAAGTTCTCAAACATAAACCCTGACCTTGACATAGCTATTTAATCATTAATTTAGAATTAAGTTAGCTGCTAAAATTCTCATGTAACAACCAATGTTCTATCTCAGTGATCGGGCCAATGAGAACGGAAATCTAAGAATGTTTGATGAGCACCTGCCTTCCCTCAAGCTGAAGGTAACTCTAAATATAATATAAATATGGCATGAAGAACCTGTGGGAATTTTAGTATGCTTAGTTTAACACTATTTAAGCTTATTTGTAAGTTACATGTACATGCTTACACAGGTCTGAATCAGTGTTTCAGAGACAGCAGGTCCATCAGAAGTCTTGACTTGTGTATAGTTAAACCTATAGTGCAGTGGCCTATGTATCGACATATCATTTATGATATAGTTTGTAATTTATATATAGTTTGTTGAGTGGGTCATCTTGCTGACCACACAGTCAGCAGAACATCTGTCAGACAATCTGCTGCCGTCCGAACTTAACAGAAGTTGTGACATAGTTAGAACTTAGTTTATGGTCAGGTTATTGGCATTGGTGCTGGATTTGAAGTTAGACACTAAGATTAAGAATTGTAGGATTCACTGGCAAACACATAAATACATAAATAATAAATAAGATTCTCGGTCATTCAATCTCGGTATTTTAGTTTAATTCAACAACCTCTGAAAACCTTGTCTTACCTTGTCAATCTCCTCTGGTAGGCTTTTCATCTCTGGAGCGTATGGCTCAAGAACCCGCCCCAGACGTTTGATTGTGTCCAGGTGTTTCTTTAGGTCTCCTTTGCTCATGCTGAAGTCTGGCGAATGCATCACCTGGTTCCTCACCTCCGTCACACTATCCAGCAGCTGGCAATGGAGAACATCACATGGTCAGTGCAGAACATGGAGATCCTCTAGGAGACCATAGAAGAAGATCACATGGTCAGCGCAGAACATGGAGATCCTCTTGGAGAACATGGAAACCTGTGTAGGACTTTTAGTTTAACCTCCACAGCTTCAACAGCAACCTACACTAAACATGCCTCACTGAAGATTTTGTTGACACTAAACTCAGTTTTAAGTCCCTCACTATCCATTAAAATAACCCCATTCTGTTAGTGTTAGCTGCCGTTTCGCTATCTCAGTCTATGTTGCACAAAATTCGATCATTGAGGTGGCTATCAATAGTGCTTAGCACTATAAAACAGCAGCGTTATGTGTTGATTCACTACGGATAATAACTTTAAGTCCCTCACTATCCAATGTAATTAACATGATGACTGGTGAAATAGTGGCACTTTACCTCTACCCTACTCTACTCTCTCTGATAAAATTTCAGTCCTTTCTATCTATTTAGTTCTCCCATAGCAACACCGTTCGATTGTACGAGTTCTATGCTCGAGTATAAATGCAGAGACCCACCCTGACAATACTTTGAACAAGGTGTCATGCCATGTTGAACCTTCTAAGTGTTTAAGAATTGGCTTATTAGAAGTTGTAATCGTCTCTTTATTTGCACACACAGACTTTTAGAACATTTGTTTCCTACCTTCTGCAACTACTTCTTACCACCACTTAAAGGTGGGGTATGTGATCAGGAAAAACGGATTGTGAACTCTAGGCATTTGAAAAGAAACAATTCAGAGGTCCAATCCCCTGTCTTCAGATTTCCCCTGAAGCCACACCTCCAGAGTATAGGAACGAATGGGGAGGGGGAGGGACAAACGGCAGTTGGGTTTGACAGACTTAACAACATCCAATCACTTTTTCTGGTTCCTTAAAATGACTGGATGTTGTTTTTCCTGTCCTGCTCGTTCCACGGGTGACTAACAAATTTTTGCATTGGAGGACTTAATTAATTGCTGCAATTGAGGTGTGAATGTCATTTTAAGCAATATAGTAAAAAGTGCTCCAGAAAAGCATCACATACCCCACCTTTAAAGCATCGTAACACTTACTCTAACATTTCAAGAACTTTCAATGTGTTTAAAAATTAGAATTAAAGCATCGTAACACTTACTCTAACATTTCAACAACTTTCAATGTGTTTAAAAATTAGAATTAAAGCATCGTAACACTTACTCTAACATTTCAACAACTTTCAATGTGTTTAAAAATTTTAATTTTTGAAAGCGTCTGTCACCTAGCTAACAGGTCCCATAGACCTGGCCACGTCCTAGACAGGGCGTTGAAACTTTTGCCGGATGACGTGCCAGCGGCAGCAAGCGGTGGCAAGCGTTGTCCTATCAAAACACAGCGTCAAAAGATTCACGGTTGTGACTGTCTAATGTGAACGTTAACGCTGAACGTTGCCGTCGGCCTATCGCCCCGTCTGAATGATCCGTAAAGAAGGCAAGATAATCGCTTTGCAGGGTGAAATGAAATGGAGCATGCAAAGGAGCATGGGTATTCCCGGGCTAGCAGTTGTTAATTTCCTCAAATGTATCAGTGCTCAACTCAGTACTAACCTTCTGAGGCTTGTTGGCTTTGAGGAGTCGCAGAAAGTGAGTACAACGACTCATCAGGTTGATGAGAGCCGCAATGTCAAAGTCATCAAACTTGACATGAGTCTTGTGGCCGCCTGGCATGTAGACCTGTGGGGAAATAAAATAAAGTCAGATTTTGGATGAGAGAATGGTACTATTTCTTTTTTTTTTACAGCTTTTTCCTGCAGTATGTTTTCTTCTGCAGAAAGGTGAACTTCTAATGAAAAATTTGACACTTCATACTTCACACTTGTAGAAAACTTTGTTGATTTTGATAACCAAGCTGAATTTTGAGTTGTTTTGCTAAATTAGTATTACAAAGCTAAAGAAAGTATTCTGCTCATGATCTCTACCTCTGATAATTAAAGATGATAGTTTTTCTTTGAAAATGTAAATTATAACAGTGTGAGCAGGAGTAGCCACATTTCTGCTTGGCTGTTGCATCATTACAATGGCACTGACTGAACCATGGCCGCCTATTGGCCTTATATTACAGTTGAGTACTGGAGCCGTATCCAGTGATGCCACCTAGTGTACAATAACAGTGTTGTGTGATGACAGTGACAGTCTGTTGCCTTGACAACCTCACCTTCGATGCCTCCCATTTCTCCTCAGGCCAGCGCTGGGGGTTGCAGTTGCTCCAGTGGATCAAACTTCCCTGAGCACAATGATTTTCTAGCAGGGCGTAACTCCATTGTGTACACACCTCACACACGACAGGAAGCTACAGGCCATCCACACACACACACACACCTTTTTTAGGGGTTTCAAAGTGTACAAGGTGTTAGCCTAACAAAACACAAGATTTCTCATAAAATAATACACAGCTGAAAGTGACACCCTCTAAAATATGCATTTGAAACATTTGTTAGCCGTTGCCATAGGCTTTCCCATTGCCA
>JAODXP020000008.1:151003-207262 GCA_027497455.2 Sardinella longiceps
TGTCCATTTAACTGTGTTATGAGTCAATTTGTGCACTCACTCCTTGTGTTGCTCTCACACATGCTTGAAACCGGCACTAAAGGCATGTAACCGTTATTACACTTATGCTATGCTGTTTATTTTGATTTCTTTGTCTGACAGTCCCTGTCTTGACTACTGAGACAGGATTGTGTGTGTGTGTGTGTGTGTGTGTGTGTGTATTCGGGGGCAGGTAGCTAGCAGATCAAGGGGAGATGCCTAGGATTTGAGGCAAAAGTCAAATTGTGCTCAAACCATGCAGGAACTCAAAGTGTACACCTTTAAATATTAATAGGCCTATTCATAAAAATATTCATATAGCCCTTGAACAGACCTAAAACATAACAGACTCACCTTCCACAGTCAGGTTGACTGTGGCTTCTTCAGTATTGATGGGGTTGCTGAGTTTGCATTTATATACCCCACTGTCATCTGTCTTCAATGAGCTGATGGAAACTGTTCTATTGTCTGAACTGATGGTGACTCTGCTGCTAGGAGACAGAGTGTTGCCATCCTTGGACCAAACCCTGATGATGCTGGAGCCCCGAGCCTCACAGGTTAAGTTGACACTGTCACCTTTGTTGAGATCTTCACTAGGATGTGCCTCCAGGATAACTAATGTTATCTTCTCTGGGTTAAATTGAATTGTTGGAAAGACAAGCAAAATATTTCACACAGAATGTAAAACATGATGCTACAGCACCACCAGCCCTGCTCTAGTTTACTAACTTCAGTGGCTATCTGGACAATGATGTTATTCAATACAATCTTTTTTTTTTGTTTTTGTTTTTTTTTACATTTATTTGTAATTTGTGAATATTTTCAATAGCCTATGTAGCACCATAAAGGTCAGTATGGGTCTCTGGTGTTGAAGGTGGGGTATGTGATCAGGAAAAAACGGTTTGAGAAAACTAGGCATTTGAAAAGAGGTCCAATCCTCTGTCTTTAGATTTCCCCCGAAGCCACACCTCTAGAGTATAGGAACGAATGGGTAGGGGGAGGGACAAACGGCAGTTGGGTTTGACAGACTTATCACCATCCAATCATTTTTGCTGGTTCCTTAAAATGATTGGATGTTGTTTTTCCTGTCCTGCTCGTTCCACAGGTGACTAACAAATTTTATTTAGTTTGATTAATTGTTTGCAATCGAGGTGTGAATGTTATTTTAAGCAATAAAGGAAAAAGTGCTCCAGGAAAGCATCACATACCCCACCTTTAATCAAAGAGACAAATGAAACTACTCCTGAAAATCACTTTCACCAAACAAATGAATTGAATTCTCAGAACATTATTGTTTATTTGTGAGGGCAAATACTTTCAATCTGAAAACTCCTCACATGTCTAAAATAGATAAGAAAGAAAGAAAGAAAGAAAGAAAAATAAATAAATAAATTACCTTCCATAGACAAGATAATAGTTGCTGTTGTTGTAATTCCTGTAATTATGTTATTAGCGGTGCAGGTGTAGTTTCCACTGTCTTTATAATTAGCGGACTCTTTAATATATGAAGCTCCAGTCACACCCGTGTCTATCCCATTATGTGCCCATGTGTAGGAACTCTCAGGAACGGACTCAGCACTACAGGTTAGATTAATGTTACTGCCAAACTCAATACCTCCTTTTCCTATAATATGTGTTTTCTCTGGACCATCTGTAACCACAGATAACATGCAATTCATGACACTAATACTGATAATGATTCTGTATGTACATATTTTCCAGGAACAAAACTCATTTAAAGTTGTATTCGGAAACTCTTTTAAAGTCAAATTTCGTAGAATTGTCATGTTATTCTGGAAGTAGTACATGAAAAAGGCTGTTTAGGAAAAAACCTGAATTGGGCTAAACCCTGTAATCGTCATTGCAAAAATCCAGCACTCACTGTAGCCGTCCACCAATGAAGTTCGGAGGGAGGGATATCTACCTGTCAATCACAGCTGTGAGCAAGCCGCTGACAACGTGCTGCAGCGAGGGGGGATTTGAGAGGCCATTGAGGAGTGTAGTAGATGGGGAAGGACCAGAGAGTTGTATGATTTTGATTTTTTTGCCTAAGTTTCAGAATTACGTAGACTTGCCGAATACAGCTTTAAGCCACATTTAATGCATTTGCTAGATGAAGACTTTGAAGAGACACATATCATCACAGTTCACTGAACAGACACAGAACACAATGCACTCACAATTCACTTGCAGTGTGTGGTTGGCTTCCATATAACTGACGGGGTTGCTGACATTGCATTTATATTCCCCATTGTCAACTCTTTCCACTGGGGTAATGGAAACTGTTCTGTTGTCTGCACTGATGGTGATTCGCTTGCTAGGTGACAGAGGGTTGCCATCCTTTGACCACTTCCTGATGATGCTGGAGTCCGGGGCAGCATCGCAAGTTAAGTTGGCAGAACTTGTTCCGGCTATCAGAACTCCATCAGAGAGTGTAATGGCAGCACTGGAAATTTTCTCTGTGTAAAGTGAGGAAGGACATGTACAATTCTAATGCGACTTCATGTACCAATCCATGGTGCTCCCTACACAAATGTCAAATACCATTACTACACTGGGCTGATGGAATCTGTCTGGACTGAAGATGGCATTGTTGCTAGGAGACAGAGGGTTGCCATCCTTGGCAGCTCCAGATATTTTCTGTGATGTGACAAAGTTGCTCACTAGACTAATAGAGATGTAGGCCTACATATAGGCTACATATGGGCTTTACATTTTTTCATGTTTTATCTTACATTAAAAATTTGTTATTTCACCATAGAATTGTATTTTCGAAGAGGTAGGAGGACACTGCAAAGTGCTTGCCCATGCCCAGGAGAAATAGAATATTTTATCAATCTGGATGTATTTTGAGTGGGCTAATTTTTCACTAAAAGGTTTTCACTGAAAGTAGGCACAGTGTCTCAGTTTCCACCAACAGTTGCAGGAATCCAAGGAGATGTTTTGAAAATCATTTAAATACGTCGGTGGGAGTGGAAAAGCATTGGAGACAAGGTGGACAACACAGCTGCAGCTGGCTGCAGCCATACAACACGTGAACATGGACGTGATGTCAGGAGATATCGCGGAAGTTTGTTTGCATTGAAAACAGCTTGAATCCCTTCATTTAATCATTAAAATGAACGTGATAACTGGCGAAATAAATCATATAATGTTGCTCAATAAATTATTGTTGCAATGCAAGAGGAACAGAGTTGTGTTTGAAGGCGTTTTGTAAAAAATAGTAATGTGGTATGAAATGCTTATTTGAGATGGCTTTTTGACTTAAACCAAGCCATGCTGGAGAGCAATAAGGCTATTTCATTGGACAAAACTTGCATACTGCTTAGCAGTAGCTCATTCAAATAAGCCCATTTTCAGTGAGTACAACGTGGTGGGTGTCATATTTGTCATGAGGAGTTTCAAACCAATCGGAATAATGAGTTATAGTCTAGAGGCATTTCTGATAAATGTGCATCCTAGAAGCATTTTTTAGTAAAAGTTGCGTACAGGGCTATTTAACTTAATTAAGGTGTGCTGAATCCAACTAGCCCTGTACGCAAGCTGAGTTTTGAGTTTTTGACAATCTAATTTGCAAAAACAAAATGGCTGCCGAATTTAGCGATTTCTAGCACTGTGTTTTAGCAAGCACTGCTATTTCATTAAAATAAATAAACGTTTATGACATATTTGTTTCTTACCATGTTCCTTAAGCATTAGATTAAAGGTACAAGATGATATTTACAAAATAAAATCCAAAAAGCTAGCATTATGCTAATTATGCTAATCGTTATTTAATATTTTCTATTAAGATGTTAGAACTTATGTTTATACACTCAAGAGAAGTGATTAAAATGTTTTAGGGGTACTCTGTATTAAGATGATGATATTAATGGTAAGCCTACTTGTTTTTTTGTTTGTTTGTTTGTGTGTTTATTTTTCAATTACTGATTTACCAGGCATAGCCTATTGCAGTTACTGTATATCGCTAACAAATTTTCAGATTTTCCGCACTGTATTAAAAATAAATAAATGGACATGATTTACATCACAGTTTCTCATAAATTTCCTTGAGCAATAGATCAAAGATGGTAGCTTTTTAAAATGCTAGCATTTTGCTAATAATGCTAACGGTCATCGAAAAACGTTTTCTATAACTTTCGTTTTCTATAAATATACAGACCGGTCCTGGATCTGTTGTATAGGCCTTGATGTTGTTATCCCCTGATTCAAACTTGAGGCACCGCTGAGACTCTGTGGGATGGTCAACCCTTTGGGTTGTCAAGTGGGCGCCCTCCTTCCTGAAAGTTTCGCTGATGACACCTCCAGAGGGTTCAGTAGTGAATCCCAACATTCAATCACATCACTTGAAGGCCCAGACAGAGTCTTTTCTCTTTAATCACAGCCACTGGCTTCCCCTTTCAGCTGCCGTGGAGAGGTCTTTGACTGCCTGCCGATGGGCCTTCCCTCGCACTCTCATTTCCCTGGTAGCATTTGCCAGTTCAGCGCACCTCAGCCTTTTCCCCTCATATGCCTTCTCCACTGCGCTGTCCCAGGGCACGGTGAGCTTGATGATGTAGACAAGCTTGGTAGCAGACAAGGTCCGGTCGCAGGTTAGTGGCTGTGATTTCCGGTGGAAATGGTTTCTTATCCAAGTCTGCCAGCAGCTTAAAGTCCTGTTCTGTGCCCAGCTGACCATTGTCTGATGTTATGGTGATGCAAGTGGCTTAGCCCTCGCCCTCCTGGACGAATGTTGTTAGCTGCCACTGGCCTGAAGGGGGAGGAAGGGCATTCACAGATGTCCGCAGAGTTTCCAACACTGCTGCCAGACACCTTGACACCTGGTTGTGCTGCCAGTAGTAACAGCCTTTGGTGAGGCTAGCTTTGCATCCAATCAAGATGTGCTTCAGTGCTGGACATGGGCAAAGAGGGCACGTGGGGTCTTCAGCATACCACTGGCTTAGGTTTGCAGGCGAAGACAGGACATAAGTCGCTCTAATGGTAAAGCTTGCCCTGAATGCCTCCATCTCCCACAGCTCTTTCCAGGAGATCTTCCTCTTCTCCACTCCTTCCCATGCCATCTACTGCCCCTGCTTTGCCTGTTCCACAGCTTTGGTGCATCTTCCAGCTTCCTCTGCCTGATGTACCTCTTGGACCACCAGCTTGCGTCTCTGGAATGGAGAGGCCTTGCTCCACACTGGTATGCTGGCCCCTAGTCCAAGGCCACTCCTCCCTTTCTCCACTCAGTCCATAATGACCTTGCGTATGCTTGAGTGCTCAGTTGCAGCCGATGGGGTCCACTTCCTCCCAGTGGCCAGGATGGGGGCAGTTTGGGCTACAACTGGATCACTCGACTCCAGTAGCATCATCTCCAGTCTGACTTTGGCACACTTGTACTCTGTCAGACTGGAAATGGGCAGTTGTAAAATCCCTTTGCCGTAAAGTCCAATACTCCTAAGGCACCTAGGAAGGCCAAGCCACTTCCTTACATATGAGCTGACCAACCTCTCCGGCTTATCCAACTTTGTCAGCGGCACTTCATAGAAGGTTAGTGGCAATAGGAGACGTGGAAGTAGTCCATACTGCATGCACCAAAGCTACAGCTTGCCAGGAAGCAAGGTTCTGTCAATGTTCTCCAGGCCGTGGGCTACTTCTTCTCTGAGCTGCTCTTTATCCTCTTTATCCTTCAGGGAGGCATCACACCAATGACCTAGCCTTTTCACGGGCTTATCCGAGACAGCTGGGATGGGTTCCTCACCAATGTAGTCTGTCAGCTTCTTTTGATGGTAAAGATGCTTTTGCACTTGCTTGACTTGATCTTCATGCAAGCCCGCTCAATGTTTTCCAGGAGCATTTTAAAAGCCGTACATTACAAACCTTGGTCGTGGTGAGAGTTGTTAGTTAATCCATGTAGGCTCTGACCGGTGGCAGCCTCAGCCCAGGTTTTATTAGCTGTCCGCCTACTGTCCATCTAGAGGCCCGAATGATGACCTCCATGGCCAGGGTGAAGGTCAGCGGAGGGATGGTGCAGCTGGCCATAATTCCCACTTTCAGGTGTTGCCAAGCTGTCGTGTACTCTGCTGTTGGAGTTGGACGTCCTGGAGGTAGGCCTTAACGAGGGTTGTGAGAGCTGTTGGGACTCTGAAGTAGTAAAAGGCGTTCCACAAGAGGTTGTGAGGGTCTGGTCCAAAGGCGTTTGCGAGATCCAGGAACACTATGTGAAGATCTGTTCTCTCTTTTTTTTTGCGACCTGGATCTAATGCCAGAAACAATCAAGGGTACAACCAGAACATGGTGCAGTAACTGTACGTTCACATGAAGAGCTATTAAAGCTGTAAAATCGCTGGAAATTATTCACTTTCTATGGGCAAGAGGAACTGTGTTTGCAGGCACCTGAGGATAAAGAAATTGTAGTTGCAGGGGGTTTCAGAGAGGAATGTGAGTGAGCGTATGCAGTGTAAGCACCTCTCGATAATGTAGCAGGATCCTTGCTAGCATTTAATGCATTAACTGGGTGTGACATCACCTTTACCACACCAAGTGGTAATCATGGAGGATCTTCAAAGACCACCATGCATTGCTGAAGAATTTGGACATTGGTGAACTCACAGAAAAAAACATTAAATCTTCAGAAACATTTGTCTGCAGAATTTACAATGTTCAAAGAACAGACTCTGTTGGTGCAGCCCGACATTTGCTGTTCTCCAAGATGAGGAAACCAGAGGCCATGCCCCCAACAAGCGATGCGCTCTGTTTTCATTTGGTGAGAGTGTACTATCAAATAACAATATGGCCCACACCAGAGCTTCCAGCACCCTCTGAAATGGGATGGAGTCAGGATTGCAGCCAATATTGATGGCATTGAGTCCCATATTGGACAGTTGCCTTGAGATGATAGCCTGTGCATGTCAGAACCAATGCAGGAGTTGACACTACAAATGCCAGAAATCAGGGTTACAATGCTCATCAATGTGTGCATGCCAGCAAAACAATGATGACCAGACTCATTGCATGAACACTATCCTCTAAAAACTCTAAAACACACACACACACATACACATATATGTGTATCTCTCTCTCTCTCTCTCTCTCTCTCTCTCTCTCTCTCTCTCTATATATATATATATATATGCAATTTGAATAATAAGTATTGTAATCCTTTAAACACTTAACAAAAATGTTTCAAATATGACTTCTTGTCATAGCAGGTTTTTTTTTAATCTTTTAATATTTAACGGTGGTTTATTAGCATATTACAGCTTAAAAGTGCAATTTCTACATAATTAAATACTTTTCCTGCCCTGTATGATTGATGTTTTGCTCAGAAACTATTTTTAATAAGCTAACATGTGAACCATATGTGTTTATTTCTATGGAAAAGCAGTGCTTGTCAAAATGCTATTGCGAAAATCGCTAAATTCGGCATATTTAACGGTGGTTTATTAGCATATTACAGCTTAAAAGTACAATTTCTACATAATTAAATACTTTTCCTGCCCTGTATGATTGATGTTTTGCTCAGAAACTATTTTTAATAAGCTAACATGTGAACCATATGTGTTTATTTCTATGAAAAAGCATTGCTTGCCAAAATGCTATTGCGAAAATCGCTAAATTCGGCAGCCATTTTGTTTTTGCAAATTACCAATCTTCCAAATTACAAATCTTGTACCTCTGAATGCTTAAGGAACATAGTAAAAAACAAATATGTCATAAATGTGTATTTATTTTTATGAAATAGCAGTGTTTGCTAAAACACAGTGCTAGAAATCGCTAAATTCGGCAGCCATTTTGTTTTTGCAAATTAGATGGTCAAAAACTCAAAATTCGGCTTGCGTACAGGGCTAGTTGGATTCAGCATACCTTAATTAGGTTAAGTAGACCTGTACGCAACTTTTACTAAAAAATGCTTCTAGAACCCTTAAAGAGGGACTTTTTCTGAAAATGCTATTATGTCATGGGGGTGGGATGCATCCTCTTGCAGCCGAGAAAAAGGAGATGCGGGTTTCGGCTGCAGGCGCCTTGATACCGCGAGTTTTGAGTGACGTGCTGTGGGTGTATTTTGGTGACGCATTCACAAGCTTGGTGAAGTCAGCCGGAAGTCGGACACCGCGTCTAACCACTATGCATCGCTTGGCTGCTGTAAGTGGTTTTACATGTCGAACACGCCTAATGATGTTGGACCCCACCCAACTTAACCTGTGGCATATGTAGTTAGGAAAATTCTATGCAGGTGGTTTAAGCATACACTAGCTGCACAATTATTATCAGTGTAAATTGTCTTAATTTCACAATTAAGGCTTTTTATCCAACTGAAAGTGTGTGTAGAGTATAGACCCAGGAAACACATTCAAAAGCCATAAAAAGTGATTTTTCATTATATGGGACCTTTAATGCTGTTCAGCAAACTGGGTTTCCTGTCTCGAAGGGAGAGGGTGTAACGCCCCCTGTGCGTGGCCTCTCTCCCTGCTTTTTCCCTGTCTTGTTTCTGTGCTTCCAAACAGGTGTGTTGGTGGTGCCCGATTGGCAATTAAGAGAATTGACCTTTCCGCAACCAAACCCCAAAACGGTAACTGACCAATCATAGCATAGCAATTGGTTACTAAGCTCGGGACCTCAGTCAAGCTAGTCATTTTGATGAATGGAAGTCTATGAGAGAGATGTCTACTCGAGAAGAGAAAATGAAACGTTGTGCTTATGGCGTGTGTAATTCTGACAGCCGATATCCAAAAAGGCTGGAGGGAGGGGTAAGTTTCATCCCCTCCCGAAACTCAAGCCCCAGAGAGAGAAATGCCTGATGTGGATCAAACAATGTGGACGACCCCCCCCCCCATCAGCTGAATGTCAGCAACTTAAACAGAAGCACCTACATTTGTTCCAAGGTAGCTAAGAAGCTATATTAATGTCGCTAAAATCCGCCCACCGCATCGAAAATGTGAGAAAACAATTCAGTATTCAAATACAGTGGAATCGCTTATAGTGGTCACGTTGGGCCGGGCCAATTTGAACACTATAAGCGGTTGATTACTAAAACCGAATTTACCTTTATTTCACTTATTTTTATGCAGAATTCAATGAGAACAATGAAATGAAACAGTAGCTTCCACATTTATGGAATTTTATTACAGTAGGCCTACCGTATCATTCAAATTTAATACATGTAACAGTCCATACTGCGCTGTGCGCAGACATAACTCTGGTACGTAACTTATAGGCTATGTGCCGTGTGTCGGCTCTGCAGCCAGTGCTTTTTTTTTAACAAGACTGTTTCATCAGCGTTCTAGATGCTCTCCTCACTGTACTCCTCTCTCATTCTGACCCACTGTTGCTCGAGCCACTCGTCGCGTGACACAGTGTCAGCCTCAGCAGCCTCCCCGTGCAGCTTCTTAAACACAATGTTCTCCCTCTTTTTAAATCGCTCAAACCAGCCGCTAGAAACTTTGAAACTCTCGTCTCCGAGGCTTGTTGCTAATGCTGCAGCCTTCTCCCTGACCAAGGGTCCGCTCAACGGAGCGTTGCGAGACCGGGCATGATCAATCCAATAACTACACGTAATTTTAAAATTATTTTTGCACATGTTTACATTCATAAAATGGCCAAAAATGAACATTATAAGCGGATTTCTTGATTACTATAAGCGAATTATTTAAACAGCATTTGTATAGAAATGATTCCGTCCCAAGCCTTTTGATCTATATAAGCGGCTGATTACTATATCCGTGACCACTATAAGCGGATTCCACTGTACAATTCAGTTTTACCACCTGTCATGTTTGCGTAGCGGGAACTGTAGATAATAGAACACATACATATAGCTGGAATGAACCTGTTAGCCTGTTGTAAGTTTATTTTCACTGATGTTTCTCAATGTCATTGCAGCATTTTGTTGATGGGCAACCCACACCTGAAAACCCGAATCCAGTCGCAGCTATAGCCTACCGGTACCTCTATCCGGAACTCATTTGTATGGCTACAAACACGTCATGTAGTGTCGTGGAAGTAGCCTTTAAAGCATATTGCAGACCCTTTTGTGTGCTTCGATCTGAGATCTTGCTGTTTTTCAAAAAATTGCTTGTGATTTCTTTGGGTAAAGCCGAAATTGATACGGTTGAAAACATGTTGCCACGCCATTCATACCAATGCTGAGAACCTGGGAGATGTGAAAGCTTGACTGATATAGCCAAGGAGGTTATATATAAACTGGAGACAACGACTAAGTCCCGCCCTCCATAGAACTGAATGGCCGAAGCTAGGCTAGTAAATGCAGTAAATTGACAGTCAACGCCATTGTGAACACTGGAATTAACAGACCAGGCCATGCCCATGCTGCCCATGCGCAAAGTTGGAAATGACGCATGGACTCACGTTGAATCTCTTTACAAAAACAGTAGTCCTTCAGTCCAGACGGTGG
The DNA here is from genome assembly GCA_027497455.2 of Sardinella longiceps. NCBI lineage: Eukaryota > Metazoa > Chordata > Actinopteri > Clupeiformes > Clupeidae > Sardinella > Sardinella longiceps. The sequence continues at coordinate 161,412 of JAODXP020000008.1, forward strand.
TGATAATGCACCTAGTTTGTTTGAAATACAACACGAGGAAGAAAGTTCTGTCGAGAATGTGCCTGAAGTTTTATAGCATTCATGACAGTACACTTTTTTTAACAAGCTCCTCAAGAAATAAGCAAAGAGTAACCAGAGATCATGAAATATTGCTTTTACTCTCCCCGGAGAAATAACATTTCGCATGTAACCGCCCACCAACTTGTAAGTGCATGAGTGCTCGTGCCCAGCATGACTCTCGTGCATGCGCTGGCATGGTTCGGATTGTGACTCCATACGTAAATATGGCGATGCTAAAGTGCTGCCGCTAATCTGCGCGTTCTTGACCCCCTGGATATAGCAAGGTGTTGCTAAGGTGGGAGGAGTTTGCGGAAAGGTCAATTGGGTGCGCTCCCAAACCGCGAACGCGCAGTTTGTGTGTGATTCAGGCCTTTAAGTTGCCTCACCCCTTGGTCACACGGGCGATAATATTACTGGTGTTGGGAGACTAGTTCCCATTCATTTTCAATGACAGTAGGCAACAGCGATTAACGGCGAGTAACTGAGCAACAGATCGCCTGGTGGGCGGGGAAAAAATAGAAATGCAGGCTATTTTCTGCAAAAGTTGGGCGATTTAACCAGGCGATTCGTCATAAACGCCAATCAGAGTGAAGCCATGCGTGACGGCATACTTTCAAAAAGAATTTTGATCTGACACCTGTCATGGCGGAGCTAACTCAAAAATCGCATTTATCTGTTGACAACCTAACAAGTTAAGGACTTATGACTTGATATTTTGTAAAACGAGGCGGCAAATGAGGTAAGATAAAACTGAAAACATGGGTTTTGTAACACAAAAATACATCTGTGGCGATATACGTTGTCGCTACCAGACGCATATTTTAGCAACGAACGGTAGCAACTAACTTCATACGAGTCACGCCTCCTTGGCAACTGAGTTGCTTGTTCAAATTGCCCAGTTGCCTTCCCGTGTGACCACAGGGTCAGTTCCTCCAGTACCCTGTTGACAGCGAGCATGGAGACATTGGTCTCATCACTTTCAACCCTGGGCGCTTGCCTTAGCTTTTGTTAAGGCCTTAAGCCCAGGCGCTGCCTATTTGTTTGTCTTGTGTTTTGTCTACTTTCTTTATTTTGTGTTTGTAAATAAACCGCTTATTGTTTGAACTATACTCCGTGTCCCCTTACATGTTGCGTTCCTGTTTGGGGCCGTGAAACTGAATTTACACCGTCGCGCGCAAGTGGTGCGCGCCGTTGTGTGACGTCAAAACGATGTGGCCCCCCTTGGCCCGCAACGCTTTTCAGGGGAATTTCGCAAGGTCGTGCGCACGACAGATTTTGTAACTCACTGCGCGCCAGCCCTATGCGCCACTCAGCTGGGCCATTCATAAGCAACTACACCAAGATGCATGAGAGCTTATTTCACCCTCCTCTGCCAAGAAGCATTCATCACCCTGCTATCTGACACATAACCATATCTTCAGCTAATGCATGAACATCTTAAAGCATGGATGAAACGATTTTAAGACCTTGATTGTTAAGCTAAATTTAACCCAGTCATCCGTCCATCCTAACATCCCTCACACCGTTTTTACAAACTGAAACATGCCTACAATACTACCAGGGGTTGTATGCAAACACTCACCAGAAACTTGGAGATACTTATCATGGATGAAACGTTTTTAAAACCTTGATTGTTAAGCTAAATTTAGCCCAGTCATCCGTCTGTCCTAACATCCCTCACAACGTCTTTACAAACTGAAATATGCCTACAATACTACCAGGGGTTGTATGCAAACACTCACCAGAAACTTGGAGATACTTATCATGTTTATTTAATCCATAAATTTAATCCACAACTAAGTACAGTCAAACAAAGCAAGCACAGGGTTAACTCAATGGCTGTAAGTTACTGTAGCCTATGCGATTTCGCTGTACAGCGCCATCTGCTGTTTGGGAGAATAATGCCAAAACGGCGCTTCTGTCGAATTTGGTCGTGCGGCAGGTATAAAGAGTTCGTACGAACATGTGACGTCACCGATGGCGCGCGCACCAGCAGACACGTCGAGTATGTTGCCACCTTAACAGTGGGCAAGTTTGACGAAGTGGGCAAGTTTGACGAAGATCTTTGAACTGACTTGGGAGATATCAGCTAATATCAACATCTAACCTAATAACATACAATGTTTGGTACTAACATACAATTTTGCCCGAATAATTGTACCATGGTCTATTGAAAGCCCATTTTTTCCCGGTACATATTGGTGCTGCAGACACCCCAAATTCTGACAATGTAATCTAGAAAATTACGCTTCAAATGATACAAAATATTCTTTGGCGATATTTACTTCCACCTTTTTTAGGCTAATTCGCTCAGACTAGAGGTAAGAGTCCTACCGTCATACTCAGAGAACGGCTGGCTTAACTGAAGAGAGGTAAAACTCAATTGTTTAACTCGAGGAGAGGTGAAAAATAAGGGGATTTCCCCAAATGGTTTACATATCACTTTAATTTGATCACCAGTCATGCTTTGTCCTGTATGTGTTGCACAGACATATGATATGATATGAGCAGTGTTGGGGAAGTTACTTTTAAAAAGTAACTAATTACTTTACTTTAGTTACTGCTTTGAATTGTAATGAGATTACTTTACTCGTTACTAATTTTAAAAAGTAACTTGTTACTTTACTCGTTACTTTACTTTTAGCCCATAACTTGAATGAACTTGCTCTATTTCGCTGGCTATAACGTCATATGTAGCCTATGTCTCCCTCTGACCCTTTTACAGGCAATGGCAGCCTTCTCGCGCTGAAAGTTTTCATCAATCCAGTGAGCAGTCATTCCGAGATAACTTTTGTTGTTAGCACTCCATATATCTGCCGTTGTAGAAACGAATTCTGTGGTCTCAAATGTCTTTTTGAGATCCGATTCCATTACAGCATAACATTTGCTCAAGTAGCTCGAAAATGTTTTTCTGTCTGATATGGGAGCTCGCGTTGTTGGTATTCTGCTTAATATTCTCCTAAAACGGGGGATTCTATTGTTGATAGCGGAACCATGTCCTCCATAACATAGGCTGCAACTAGATTATTTATTTCTGCCTGCGATGTTACCTGTCGTAATCCTCCCTCTACTGATGTAAGTTTCGCCTGTTTGGGTGCTGGGGCAGTCTCATCATCACTGGGACGGTGGCTATGGGGATTTTTAGCCACCAGCTTTGTACGACTATGCTGTCTGGCCAAGTGCTGTCTGTGTAGAAGTGGAAAGCTGTTTATCACCAGGACATAGCGAGCACTTAACCGACACGTTTTTGCCTTTGCAGGCAACTACCTGAAAATAATGCAAATATTTCCAGTTGGCGAAGATGCCAGTGTTCTCCATGACTTCTCTCTCTTCCATCTCCCTCTCACTGAATCAATCGATTACCACCACAGCAACCAGTTAGGCACGCATGCGCCACTAATAAAAACAACGCAGTTTTGACATGTTGGCCTACCGGTAGCTCACTGATTTACATGTAAATTTGTTAATCTGAATGTCACTGAACAAAATCGTGGGTAACGCTGTAACGAACGTTACTATAGTCTAGTAACTGTAATGACGTTAGTGAAATTTGAACTGTAATGCGTTACGTTATTAAGTTCCTGACAACAGTAACGAAATTACAGTAACGCGTTACTTTGTAACGCGTTATCCCCAACACTGGGTATGAGACATATGATATGAGACATATGCTTTATTTAAGGTATACCAAAATGTGTCCCAAATTACCTTACTTCACCCTATCAAGTGTACGTCCACACATTGGTCCCAAACATCCATTTTTGCAGCCTTCTTTTATATTAACACTTTGAATGCCAGGTGTTTTTAACAAGCTTTGGCCCAGAGTGCCAGCAATCCAGGCCACTGTTGCCTATTTTTATAGAGCCACAGCGTATTCTGTGTTATAGCTATGGACACATACTATGGGTCATTTGAAAGGTAAGACTCTGAGCTCTCAGTGGGTGAAAACCGGTTATTTCTACATGCCTCCGTTCCTGAGAAATCCCAAGCTAAACAGTGGGTAGTTTTCATCAAAATCCTTGTTTTTTTCTAGAAAAGGAGATATCACCGACATATTCGGCACTCTGACAAGGCCTCTTGCATGCGCGTCGCGGCCTGTCACTCACTCCACTCGGCCCTGAGACTGCCACCTAGTGACGAACCCGCGAAAGGACAACATGACATGACGTGCATTATTTGACACAAATGCTGCAATAGTAATCAAATGCTGCCTTGTGATGTGAAAATGTGCAGATCGTGAGTTTTTATGAGTTTCCGATCGTAATTTATTTCAGTTCTATTTATCACAGAGTTCCAAAAATCATATATAACCTGTGTGAGGGTTTCTATTTTCGTAAATTAAAAAAAAAGGCAAAAACGTAACATTACGTTTTTGGCACTCAACGCATGACAAGTAATAACGGCATATAACGTTTCTGGCATTCAAAGTGTTAAGGAGTATTTTGCAACGAGGGAGGGATATAAAATTTAGATGAAAATATTCAAAAATAACATACATGCTGTCATTTTCAGAGGATGTATAGCAAATACCTATTACTGTAAGAGATGTATTCCCAGTTCTTTGTCCAAGATCAGTCTGGATTTGCACTTTGTATATCCCAGAGTCACTGGTAGCCAGTTCCCTGAGTTGCAGTGAAGCTGTGGCTGTGCTCACTGAGACTCTGCCTTGGTATTCACCAAGTGCTGTCTCTGTATCTCCTATTAAAAGGACAATTGCTCCCACCCCATCTTTAGTCCAGGTGACCGCTGACCATGGCTTAGATGAAGGGTTAGTGACATTGAACCAAATACTCTCTCCTTCTGCAACATTTAGGGGACCATTCACTTGTATGTCATTTTCACACATACAAAACCCTGTGGGGAAAGAGGAGAAACATAATTAATGACAATAGATAACACCAAGTGATAATCCATGCGAATGCCGCCTGCTGGCTCCACTCATTTCATTTGAAAGTGGATGATCAAATCAGGCTATGCAGTGGCACCATATGGAGATGGATTCAGTTTGGCATTTTGACTCGAATAAAACCCACATCATTGTTTACACAGAGCACCACAGATATAAACAGATATCTATCCCCACGAACCTGTAAAATCTGATGGGATAAAGTAATCAATCAACTTAAGAAGTTGAATGTATTAGCTATAATTTGACTTTATTAACTATGGCTTATACTAATGCTAGTAATTATCTGCAATGTATTAAGTAGCAGGACTTACTCTTGGAAAGTCTAAGAAAAAATAAACAAAAACGAAACAATAAACATAAAAAATAAACAAAACAAAAGATACAGTATCAATGTTTGAAGAAAAAAGGCAATATTTTGAGGTTATCAACATAACAGTAATCACCTGTCTCTTAGTAAAGCACAGACATGACTGATGTAAAGTTTCTCTGAACATATTTACTTGATACTTTAATACCTTTATTAACTTTTATGTATTGCTATTAAAGCAAATCATACTGTTCCCCTCACATGCATTACTCTTCCTCTTGTATATCACTTACCAAATGCTGATAGTATCCAGAGAGCGACAAACATGTAGGGATCCATTCAGCACATTGAGAAAGCACTAACTGAACTGTGGTGCTTGTGGAGTTTCGTCTTACTCAAACACATGTTGTACTTTAACCCTACAGACAACAGAAATTAAAGTAATTACTGGTAGTACAACACAGAATAACTAAATAATGTGTAACTTTGAGGTTATAGAGATACACACTATAGGAGAACATGTAAGGCATATAATGAAAATCCTTGGTAGCTATAAACTTTGGTTCCAAATGAATGTTGGCTGCTTTAACTGAAATGAAATGGTAAAATTACAATAAAACCTCTTTCCTGACATCTAGTGGGTGATAATCTAAATTACAGTGTCTTATAGCAGCAAGAAGTTTTTGGGACAACTTTTGTTTGTTACACTGTAGGGGTTCGAACAGCAAACCACTTTCTTTTTCTGTGTATTCTTATATAATATTAGCCTGGGAGTTCCCATGCTCCTGTGTGCGCTTATTTCATTTCACTCTGCAAAGCAGCATGGTGACCATGGCCGATTTTCTCGCCTGCTTTTGCCATCCAATCACAGAACAAAAAGGTACTGGCACGGCCCTCAATTGCATTTTACGTCACGTGGTGGCTCTGGTATTGGCTCCAAGCTATGTACAGACGTTATGATAGACATTCGTAGCGCCCAATAAACGGCTCTGGACAATCATAAACGATGCTTCCGCTACGAGAGATGCAATAGGTAGGTCCAGACTGAATATCATTTGTGATTTTTAATTTGGCATTCGCCAGGCTGATATAATATGATTTCTTCCATAAAGGAAGTCTATGGTGGCCTATAGAACCATATGGAGGAAAGATGTGAATTTTTGCATGTGTTCCAGAATGATTCAGGTTTCAGTCAGGTGTGAGAGATGTGTTCTATTTTGACCACAAGAGGTCAGCACATCTTTACACTTTTTAAATAATGTCTTGGCATTTCATTGCACCAATGGCATGGAGGCACGGAGCCTGAAAATGCCATTTAAGTACAGGAATTGCCTCAATATAGTTTAGTTGCTGTGGTACATTTATCACACTTGCAAGTGGATATTGTACTGGGTCAGGTCAGTTTCTGTTTCCATGTTAGCTTTGTCAGATCCATACTTGAGTTAAAACAAGTTCAGTAATAACTCTCTGTTTTGGATAAAAACCAGCTGAATGGAACTTCTCATTTCTCTCATCCTGTGTTTACTAACAGCAGCTGGTAAGATTTATCTTGATTTCAAAACAATTAAAAGTAGTTAGACATAGTAGGCCATAGTAATTACTATTTTAGATAGGAGTCTTGAACTTGAAGGTTAGCTCAATGGAATTTTATGGTTTGTTTGTTTGTTTGTTTGCCATCACCCATTACTGTATGAAAATGTATAAGAATCAAATGCTTAAGCAACATTGATCCAACGCTCTTAATTACTTGGGGATATCAGATCTTGCTTTGTGCAAGGTTAAAATAGTTTAGCATACTAAATGTGAATATCCTTGAATTCTGACAGTGCTTTGTGATTTCAACATTTCCCACTGTCCTTTAACATAAGACTATTTTACAGAAATTCACAATAAACCCATGATGGCTGTAGTTCTACTTGAAGTGATATGTACAGACCCTTTGTTGTTTGGGATCACCAAGTTGTCGGCTAACTGAATTTAATGGGGTTATGCGAAATTAAATAATGAGCTTATGTGCACTTTCAGTTGGCAAATAGTTTGTTGTTGTTGAGTGAAATCCTCTCACTCTTCCAACCAAAAGCACTCAGAGAGCTTGAACAGGGCTATTGAAGTATGGAAGTATTCTCATTATCACTTGGTGTAAACTCCATGGAGCCACCATTAATTATGTGTCTCTTCTTTCCTCAGGGATTTGTTTGTGTCTAAATGACATACAAGTGGATGTCCCTGCATATGGTGCAGCAGGAGCGAGTGTGTTGTTCAACATATCTATTGTCATTAATTATGTGTCTCCTCTTTCCCCTCAGGGTTTTGTATGTGTGAAAATGACATACAAGTGAATGGTCCCCTAAATGTTGCAGAAGGAGAGAGTATTTGGTTCAATGTCACTAACCCTTCATCTAAGCCATGGTCAGCGGTCACCTGGACTAAAGATGGGGTGGGAGCAATTGTCCTTTTAATAGGAGATACAGAGACAGCACTTGGTGGATACGAAGGCAGAGTCTCAGTGGACAGAGCCACAGCTTCACTGCAACTCAGGGAACTGGCTACCAGTGACTCTGGGATATACAAAGTGCAAATCCAGACTGATCTTGGACAAAGAGCTGGGAATACATCTCTTACAGTAATAGGTATTTGCTATACATCCTCTGAAAATGACAGCATGTATGTTATTTTTGAATATTTTAATCTAAATTTTATATCCCTCCTCGTTGCAAAATACTCCTTAATATAAAAGAAGGCTGCAAAAATGGATGTTTGGGACCAATGTGTGGACGTATACTTAATAGGGTGAAGTAAGGTAATTTGGGACACATTTTGGTATACCTTAAATGAACCATTTAAAATGCTAAGTTTAAAGTAAATAATTATAGCAGGAACCTGGCTCCCAGTGACTCTGGGATATGCAAAGTGCAAATCGAGACTGATCTCGGCGAAATAACTGGGAATACAACTCTTGCAGTAATAGGTATTTGCTATACGTCTCCTGCAAATGACATTATGCATGCTATTTTTGAATTTATGAATGTAAATTTCATATCCTTCCTTTGTTAGAGAATACTCCTTGACATTAAATAAGGCTGCGAAAAAACGGACGTATACTTAGTAGGGTGAATTAAGGTAATTTGGGACACTTTTTGGTAGACCTTAAATAAAACCATTTAAAATGCTAAAGAAGGTTAAAGTAAATAATTGTAGCACTTCATATAAGTCTCAGCAACACACACAGGGTAAAGCTTTCTTGATGATCAAATAAAAATGTCAGTACAGCACTCATTTACTAGCCTGGCAGCGCCATCCTACGTACTTACGTTAAAATGAATTTTACCTCCGTACTAGTCTGGACCAGAGCGCCTACTTCGGTTCGCTCACGGTTTAGCCAATCAGCACACAGTTTAGAGCGATGTCTCTTAACTTGCCTGAACACGTTCGTTATTCTCCCCCCTACTTTCGAATTACCTTTACAAAATTGGTACATGACATTAACATTCATGATCTTGAGGACTTATTGCCGCTACGATGTCAAAATAAATTGGAATTAGCTAGCGATCTGTTACTGCTGAATGCGGAAGTGAGATCCAGGTGAGAGGGATACGTTATATCCAAACGGAAACATGTTTCAATTACATTGTTCCAGACTGTGACGGAGTCAACAGTCGGCTTATTAGTCAGGCTACTCATTTACCACTACCATGTTACATGCACTAAGTAGGGCAGCAAAAGAACATTGGCACAATACGTAAAAACCTTTCCAATGTTGATATATGTTATTATTTTTACCAAGGAGGTTATGTTTTCGGCAGAATTTGTTGGTCATGTCTGTTTGTTAGCAACTTTATGGCAAACGTCTGGATGAAATGTTTACCAGAGGTTTGTCCTTGGACCCATTAAATATTTGGTGATGATCCAGATCAGGATTTGGATCTGGACTCAGGGATTTCTTAAAGGATTCCTTTCTACTGACCATTATCATGTCCATCTGTAAATGCCAGAACTCTAGGGGGTGTCAATTCCATACCGAACTAAAAACCAAACAGGATTGAGTTGTGAGAGATTACAGCAGTTTCTGCTGTTGTAGCTTAACTCACTTAACGACCGAGCTAGCGCATTATGTTTGTGATTGGGTGAAATAAGATTTTATCATTTCGAACTTATACAGATCACACCTCCAGCTTGCAATCGTTCATCAATGGAAGCAGTCCTAGATCGTTGCACAGAATGAGGAGAGCCAGTCTCCCTCCTTCAGCACTCACCACCCTCTACCGCTTTGTACGTATCTGACATTAGTATTTACGAGAGAGTCTATTAAGCGTGTTACAGTACGCCATAGACTTCCATTACACAAATGTATGCAATTCCTCAAAATTTATACTTAGAGATTTATGATTGTCAATTTTTCACCTTGGTGGGACATTTATCACCACAAATAAACTAAATTTCAAGTTTGAGCGCAATCAAATGAACAGTTGTCAACCAAAAGCAAGTAAAAAAAATGGGAAAAGTAAGCATATCACTGACATGTCCTGATTTTGCCGCCAACTGGTGGGCTTTGCAGAAGATGCACCCTCGAAAATCCTTCATTTTTCCCATTTTTACTTGCTCTTGCTGGCTTGCTTGGCCGTTAATAGCACTACTTAACACTTAACAGCTTATTAAACCTCCAGTTGTGCCTAGCTCCGCCAATTTTAGAATAGCCAGCTTCCAACTCAGTCAGATTCTCCACCCGAGGTTAGCTCCATTTAGAGGAATTTTATGGACCCCAACACAATCTGCAAGTTACTCATAGCCTAGTTTATAAAAATGGAAAAGCCCTTGACATTCAGATAATCATTTTTTCTTATAATCTATGATGAATGTTCACCAGCCTTGCTTTGGTTTACTGTACAAACCAATTAGCACTAGAAATCTATGACTATCTATGGATACACCTTCTCAACAAACACATTTTTAACCCATTTAAGGTATGAATTTCGGCATAATTTAATTAAAATCTGAAAGGGTAGACTTTATACTGTCAAATTATGCTGAAATGTGAAATTCAACTTTTTTGATGCAAGCATTCCATTTTTAGAATTTTCTCAGTAACGAAGCTTGCGACAAATGACTGGTTTCGTGCTGAAGAGTCACATTTAGTTAGCCTGGCGATTGCCAAACTAAATGCTGACAAATACAGTCTGTGGTCTTTCAGTTTGTGTCACAAGTTTCTGTCTGTGGGCACCGCCATTGTTGTGTGATGTCATTCTACTACATCACGGTGAAGTCGGGGTACATCGAAGTACTCCGCCTTCACAACTAAAATCTTCCACTTCAAGCGGCATTCCAGTGCACTTTTCGTAGTAGGAGGTCTGAAATCTCCTACCTCCCTGTTTCCTGGAATGCAGCATAAAAATGTTACTTCCTTGTCGAAGTTGACGACAAAATTCTCCCCACACATTAGATTTGAGTTTGGATGTAGGCTATTGGCAACAACTTTAAACGATCCTCTGCAGTTTTCGTTTCAACTCCTCCTTGGGAGATCACGTTGTTAGAAAATTAAAGTGGCAGATAGTTCTGGGAATGGCATACGCTGATGGATTTTAGCCTACGTTTTATCATCTTAAAATGAATGAAGGGATTTCATATGTGGACTGTAACTAAAATATAGGCCTAGCATTACTTGATTTTATTTTTTTATTTTTGGAACATGATGTTTTGCCCGCATTTAAGACCCGTGCTCTCCTGCTTCCGACCCGAACTGAACTAGTAACCAACGTAGTATGATATTTTTCACCCGTTACGTTCCAGATTTGTGGCTCACCCGCTGTTCACCCGTGCAAGACTGGCATACTCACCAGCAGTCTCTCAGTCTGGTATGGCAGCTGCCATGTTGCTGACTAGAAAGCGCTACAGAGGGTGGTGAGAACGGTTCCGTATCATAGGTCCGACATCCCATTAGTCTGAAAATGAGCCATTGAGAGATCCCATCAGTCTGACATACCATTAGTCAGACGATACACATGTAGAGATGCATGGATGACTTGTAAGGAGGTTACCTGGGTTATTATTTCGTGTGTCTTCCTTTACTATTAAACCGGATAAGAGGCACACTCAGATTTGTAGTCTACCTTTTACTTTATTTCAGGGCCGGTTCTAGCCTTTGCGCTGCCCTAGGCCAAATTTGAGTTTTGCCCCTCTTTTCTAGATATAGAAGTGAAAACTTAAGAAAAAAGTAAAACATTTATTGTGATGCCCCCCTGATATTTGGTGCCCTAGGCAATCGCCTACTTCGTTTATGCCTAGAACCGGCCCTGCTTTATTCTCAGAATTATCTGTTTATTGCCATTCATATTTAGTCATTTAAAAGAACCCCTTGGGAGTTTAATCAAGACAGCCGAAGAAAAAAAATGACTGTTAGAACAGGCCAGCACATTTTCACCTGTTTTTAGACACACAATGCTGCAGAAAAGATGTCTCCTCTTGTCCGCGAATATTGCGTCTTTCATTACAAGTTATCCATCCATCTCTACTGGTCGGATTAATGGGACGTTGGACCAATGGGCCTCTTTTTTTCGGACTAATGGGATGTCGGACTAATGGTATGTCGGACTAATGGTATGTTGGACCAATGGTCCGTCCCCGTGAGAACAGCAGAGAAGATCACAAGACCAGCCAAACCATCCATTCAGGACCTGTACCAATCCGGCTGCCAAAGAATAGCCATCAACATCATCAAACACCCCACCCACCCCTCACACACACTGTTCACCCCCTTCTACTCCTACTGATTAATTCTAGCAATCCGGTGTGATAAGGACCAAAAGTATTGTAACCTCATGAAAAGTTAGAACATTTGTCAGGGATAATAATTTTGATACATTGTTGCAGGCCAGAGAAGACCTCATGCTAGTTGTAGCTTCCGGGGGCACCCAGTCAGGTGTTAGTGGCCAAATTGCTGTTTTAACATAGGAAGGCTCAAAATAGCCTGACACTTCATTGATAGTATGACAGTTCCAACATTTAAAATCAGGCTTTGAAAACTTAGTAACTGTGCAGATAACTACTTACCACCCAACTGGGTGCCCCTGGAAGCTACAGTGATCTTGGAGGTCATGTTACTTTCACACTTCAAGCGGTGTATTATCCAAACGGACGCGGAGAACCAATGAAAAAAATGTTCACTGATTTAGTGCATCTTCTGTTAGCAACCCTAGGCTACGTTTAGCACACATTGGCCTCACCACAACACTGACTCCCATACCCATAGGCAGTGATATGGGCGCAGTATTAATATGAGTGATTGGAATAGGCATTTAAACCATTAAAACAGTCAAAACACAATGAAAACAGCATGTGGCACTGGGTGCAGCCATCTTGGAATCTACGTCAAAATTCTTGCTCGGTGTCCTCTGAGTTTAACTGAGAAGGCAAGACCAGTGGTAGTGCATATCGCTAGATAACACACAAAACTTTCAAAATGGGCTACAGCAAACATACAGCACTTAATATCTGAGAGGTATATATCCTATGTGAATTCTCGATCTATCGGAGAAGCCTGTGGACTTGAACAATTGGGTCAGCTGAGTGCACAGCCTGTGATGTTGGTGGATGATGGTAGCCTATTCTGAATACATTTGTCAGATCTGATTTTATAGTGGTTTTCACTGTCTAGCCTGTTGCATTTCTGGCTCTTGGTAGCCTAATACCTAGCCTAGAACTCTAGACGTACCTCTAGCGGATACGTCTAGAGACCCCCATAGAAAACTGTTGTATCCTGACTATGGCGGCGTATAACCAATCACAGCAAGGTATGTGTACAGGAAATCGTAAGGCGGGCTTAGTACGATGACGACAGCCAGGCATGGACTGACCATAGGGCTTAACGGGCAATGCCCGGTGGGCAGACGCATATTTTGGGCCGGACCTGTCATAATTTTTCGATCACGATGGTTTTTCAATCACAAAATGCAGCCATTGGTAAAATTTCTCGAAGGACATTGGGCTAGTACAATGAAATCTCTCAGCCCTCGGCCCGGCCCGCCCGTCCCCTCACGTACTCAAGTAATTTCTGCCACTTGAGCTGGATGGGGCCGTGATGTGTGCTACGATGACTACACAGCAGCGGGTGCAGGGCTGTCAACATCAGAAGCAGTCTCGGAGTGACCAGACTTTTGGGGAGGCGCACAGTTTCTAACGTGGCAGTTCAACAATGTAGTAGGGCCTAATACAGAAGAGGTGGATATGAAGTTGGAGAAGAAGGTGGAGGATAGAGACGTGAGCCAGGGACAGATTGAGGAGGTCAGCATAGATACTGTCAGCTGAGCCTGGTAAGAGAAGTGTCCGAAATGTAAGCAGAATGAAGACAAACATGTCATAGGCCAGGGGGCTGGTGAGTGTGTGCGTGCGCGAATGACAGTTTCCTCATGCACCAGCACCACTTTTCTCAAGCTGTCTTTTCAACAATTTCGCTATAATTATGAAGAATTCATTTTCACATTTTGTAGGTTACACACACAAACGTTTAATAGTTGTGCCACCTCTTGAGTACACATGTGTTCAGAGATGTGCAAGACAATTATTTATATAAACCATAATCGCGGAGAACTTCGTGCTTATCGCATAACCTCACAGTATCAATGGCACGGCTCACTACTAGTCTCTCTGTGATACACAACGAAAGAGAAGAATAAACTGAATTTGCATGCTATTATATTTACTCATGCAACTTGATTGCACCCTGCAAAATCCAAAAGTATCACAGTAACCACAGCAAAGTAAGCTATTATTGATAAACCTCTGCTAATGATGGCATTGTCTCAGCAAATTTGGTCTGTCCATTTGTCTATTACTTTTCACAGAATTCATTGGAGGTCATTATTTTGGGGCAAAGTACCTTGTCTTTCTCTAAATCACCTAAAATACATGCTTTCATATCTACTGTCTCACATACATACTCTGTAGCCTAGATCTATGCCTGGCCAAAAAAGAAAAATCTTACTCCAAGCTGAGTTCAAAACTTGAGAGGCCTGAACAACAAATTAACGAGTGGTAGCTTAGATCTTCACTAATTCAGTATGGGGAGAAATTATGGACTTAAAAGTGTGCAAATGCTCAACACATGATATTATGGCAGGGCTATCCAGCTATTGCGTTTATGTGTTTCACACAACACAATGTGTACATATATCTTCTGGTTTGTCGCGTGCCTCTGTGTATAATATTGGGCCGCTATGGCCAAAAATGCCTGGGCCATTTTTTAGTCCCAGTCCAGCCCTGATGACAGCTGCTCAAACCATAGACAGCAGAGGCTCAACAGGAAGTATGGCTTCAGCGAAGGAACCGCGGTCGTCTTTGGCTTTGGTTTTGGAGGAATTGGAGTTGTCATTTTCTTTGAAAGTGGAACAAGAAAGTGCACTGAAGTCTTTCGTTCTGAAAAAGATGTCTTTGCCGTGTTATCAAAGATGTCTTTGCCGTGTTATTTGCCGTGCCGTGTTATGGAAAAAGTTTGATATACCAGCTGGCACCACTGGCCGGAACGCTAGCCTATTAGGTGGAGAGACAGTTTGAAAGACAACGCAAGCACCCGCCCCTCCATTGAGGCACAGTCTATCAGTAGTCTCTAGACTATACATTCTTATTATATAGTCTGGCGTCTCAGGCTACCAAATACCTTCCTCTACCTCATCATTTGCATGTTTGTTTTTTTTTTTTTTATTTGACGGCACAGAGATCCGGGGCTATGCCCAGGTCTAATAACGCACCTGCTATGTTTCCACAGGTTTTTGCACTTCTTGGGAAAAATGGGAACAGGGAACATAGAACCCTTTTTTGAAAAAAGGTCCCATGTTCCCCGGTATGTATAATTATCTATTGCACTTCTTGGAATAAACAGGGAACAACATAGAACCCTTTTTTGAATTCATTACATTTTGGGGTAACAAAGTAATGTAACATGTTACTTTTAAAATATCATTAACCTTATTACTACCTAAAGTATGAAGACATTCCTTAATTACTAACATTGTGCACAGTGAAATCATATCCTATCTGAACCAAAGGGTAGGTAGGTAGCCTGAAACCCTGAGTCTGTGCAGGGCCCGTTCTAGGGATAGACAAACTAGGCGATTGCCTAGGCACCAAATATCAGGGGGACACCACAATACATTTATTACTTTTTTCCCCTTAAGTTTTTCACTTGTATTTCTAGAAAAGAGGGGCAGAACTCAAATCTGGCCTAGGACTGTGAACAGACAAGAATCGGCCCTGAGTTCCTGTCTAGGGAATCTAGATGAGGAGGAGGAAAAAATTAGGCCTAAGTAAAGAGTAAAGTAGTGAAGTTACACTAAAAGGAGCAATGAGCAGTAACTAAAGCAATGTAACGTTACTTTTTTTGAGTAACTTACCCAACACAAGTGGTTAGCAACAACATGCTAACCTTGGTGGCAGAAATTGAGACAGGTGGAGGAAGCAGCTGCTGCTCTCAGTGTTGCGGGTTAGTGATGGAATACTCAAGTCCCGGACGGGACTCAAGACCGATTTTTGCTTTCTCAGACTCGTTCCTTGAAAGACTCAGTCTTGACTTGGTCTCGGACCTCAGTGGGAGTAAAAGGACTCGCAATTTCAGACCGAGTCCTCGAGTCTAACACCTTTTTTCGTATTCATGTGAAAAAACACACACAAAATATATAGTATCAATAATAATAAAATACATTGTTGATTGGGATTATTTGAAATTGTCATCCCATGGAGCAGTACAAAGTTACTGCTGATCAGTGTCTGTGTCTTCACCTCAGTTGCTGCCTGGTGCACCATTTTGCTTAAGCCTTGCCTTGCCTTATTCCTCTTCGCTCCGCGTGGAGCATAGGGCTTCTACTAACTGCCTCCAGACAACACGATCTTGGCTTTTCCTCTTGGCTTCATTCCAGGTGGTGTTAATTTTCTGAAGTTCGTCTCTGGTGGTTCTTCGCCATGAGTCTCTGGGCCTTCCTCTGCGTCTTGTACCTTGGGGGTTCCAGTCAAGCGCATGTCTTGTGGTGTTTAACTCTGGCTTTCTTAGTGTGTGTCCGATCCATCTCCATTTCCTTCTTTTGATGGTTGCTTCCAGTTCTTCCTGTTCCGTACGTCTCCAGAGGTCTTTGTTGGTTATTTTGTTTGGCCACCAGATGCCACATAGATGTCTCAGCTTTTTGTTGATGAATGGTTGTAGTTTAGCCAATATACCTTGTTTATTTTCCATGTTTCGCATCCATACAAGAGAACGGTTTTGACAGTGGAATTAAAAATCCTTAGTTTGGTCTTTAAAGAAATGGCTCGACTTCTCCAAACTTTGCTTAGGGTGGAAAACATTTGTTGTGCGCTTCTTTCGGGCCATCACATCTTCCTCTGTTCCTCCTGATTCTGTAACTATGCTGCCAAGGTAGCGGAACTGGTCTACTCTCTCAATGGTTTCTTCTCCACATTTGAGATCATTGGTATTTGCAGGGGTCTTAACTCGCATATCTTTTGTTTTGTCCGCATTTATGTTGAGGCCTACTCTCTCTGCGTTTCTCTTCAAGGTGTTAACTTTCTGTCTCATATGCATTATTTTGTGGCTTAGCAAGCACAGGTCGTCTGCAAATTCTATGTCCTCTAACTGTCTGGTTAGTGTCCATTGGATTCCTGTCTTATCTCTTCCATAGGATTCACGTGTTACCCAGTCCAGCAGGACGAGAAACACTAGGGGGCTTATCAGGCAGCCCTGTTTCACTCCTGTTTTTATTTCAAAGCCTTGCGTTGTTGCTCCATCATGTATGACACTGGCTTCAAAACCGTCATACATCACTTTGATCATCTTGACCATTTTGTCTGGCATGCCATAATGTCTCAGAAGGTGCCAGAGTGTCGCCTGGTCCACTGAATCAAAGGCTTTTTCAAAGTCCACAAATGTCATGTAGAGTCCGGAATTCCACTCAAGAGACTGTTCTATTATTATTCTCAGCGTGGCTATTTGGTCACAGCATGATCTTTCAGCTCGAAAGCCTGCTTGCTCGTCTCTTAATTTTAGGTCTAGTTTTGGTTTCAGTCTTTCAAGGATTACTCTGGTCATGACTTTGCTTGCGATAACTAGTAACATAATTCCTCTCCAGTTCTGGCAGTGGCTGAGGTCTCCCTTTTTGCTTAAGCAATAGATATTAAATGGTCTCTAGCACCCTCTAGCGGACATTGTTCAAACCAGTAAATTTCTGCACACAGAGCTCTTTTACACAGAATAATATAGGCTAACATCAGCAACAGATAATGCCACATAAACATAGTCCAGTTCCTTATGTCATTTTGACAGAATTTTGTTGGGATTATGAAAATCATACATTTTTGGAAAGGTAATTACGGAGTCCGAAAAAACATGTTTGCATTTGCCCAGATGTCTTTTTGAAGAAATATATGGGAATATCAATGGGACTGGTTGTTGATTTTGAGGGAAAATAGGCATAATTACATTTTGACTAATTCATCCTACATCCCATATATTTTCTGAAAACTTACACCCTCAAGATGTGAAATAACATGGTAAGGTGTGACAGTGAGGCATGCCCCTCCCTCACACACAATAAAGCCCAAAATTTTCAGAATTGGCTGTTTCTGATGTTAGGGGAAGGGGAAACATATTAGACCCCATCAACCATATATATTCTGAGAGCTTATGTCCTCAGAATTTCACCAATAAGTTTTTTTCACCTCCCACCCCCCTCCTGATTTTCAGGCATATGCCTATTTTGGGGGAAAATGGAAAATTTGGTGCATTTTTCATACAGAAGTGCCTATGGAATGTAGGAAAAAGTAATTAACCTTGATACTCATACCTTTTTGGAAAGCAGCAAGCCTCAGGATATCAGAAAACATAAATTAAGACAGGTCCCACCCCCCTCCTCCCTTTGATATCCATAATCACCTGGTTTTGGTGATTTTGGCGTATAGCCAATGCATTTGAACCTAAGACACTTAAGGAAAACTGATCTACCCAGGCTCTAGAGTACATGCAACTTAATATTTCAGTAGTGCGACTAAAAAAACGGAGGTCGCACCGGTGCGACCAGCCTTTCGGGGAAAAATGCAACTCTGAAAGTCTATTTGGGCTCTGCCTGGGCGCCACATCGTGGTCTAAACACCCAGCCAGTTGCAGCTAAGTTACAGTTAGCCTATAATTTATTTCTTATGAAGTAGCCACTGTCCTGCTTTTTCATCCCTATTGGTTGCCTGACCATGAAAACTAACTCACTCTCTCTCTCTCGACATCAACATTTTTAATTGACTATTTTCTCTTCGCCAATCCATTTGGCGAATTTTACCGCATTTTACCGCGGGACCGCGACAACCCAGCAAACGCGGAGCGTTATGGGAACCTTAACTAACGTTCCGTCCTGGTTCTCCTATGGTTATTTTAAGAACGTTATCCTATTTTGGTTCGGAGAACGTTAAAACTCTAACGTTCCCTCGTGGTTATTTTTTTTAAATTGTATTTAAATTACAATCTGATAGATATTATGTGTAAATTATCATTAAACAACTTGATTTTGACTGTTTATGATAATAGATTTAGGCTATCTTAATTTTATGACTCGCTATTAGGGATGTATTAGAGCTATGGTTTTTTTTTTCTTGAAATTCAAATGACTGTGTGGTCTAGCGGTAACGCACCTGCGTGCTATGTGGGCGACGGGGGGTTGATCCCTGCTTGATGCATGCACTTTTTATGTTTTTTATTTATATATTTCTCACAAAATGGCACGTTAGAATAACGTTGCGGGAACGTTTGCCCAACCAGAAATGCAAACCAACAGCTAACGTTCTAGTTCCATTTAAAAAACTTTCCTGGTGCCCTTTCAGACAACCAAAACTACTTTCAGGGAACGTTCTCATACCCGACAGAAAACCTTCTCGGAACGTTCCCGGAACCAAAAAATGTTACTGGGGAATGGCCTTTCAACCTCTTTGCCGGTTTAGCAAATGCAAATCAAATCAAATCAAATCAAATCAAATTTTATTTGTCACATACAAATAAATACATAGTACAATCTGTAGTGAAATGCTTGGTCCACTGACTCCAATGACTGTGTGCTTCAATTAATTAAATATAAAAAAAAATAAAAATAAAGAAAGATCTGAAAGTGATAGTTAAGTATATACAAGAAAATTGTCATTATGCGTTGTGGTCCTCATTCAAAGTACGAATAGCTTGAGGATAAAAACTTTTCCTCAACCTCTCAGTTCTTGCTTTCAAGCTCCTGTAACGCCTCCCAGACCTCAGCACAGAGAAGAGGCTATGGTTAGGATGGCTGGTGTCTTTGATTATTTTCCTCGCTCTTAATCTGCATCTCCTTACATAGAGGTCATCCAGATTAGGTAGTTTAGTCCTCATGGATCGTTCTGCTGACCTCACCACCCTTTGCAGAGCTTTCCGATCTTGCTGTGTACAGTTTCCATACCATGCTGTTAAATTCCCTGTTAGAACACTTTCAATTGTGGCTCTGTAGAAGTTATTCAGCAGATGTTGAGGTAGCTTAAAATTTTTCAGTCGTCTTAGATGGAAAAGACGCTGAAGAGCCTTCTTAACAAGGGAATCTGCATGCCTGGTCCATGTGAAGTGTTCAGTGAAATGGACACCAAGATACTTGAAACTCTCCACCCTCTCCACATGAGAGCCATTAATGTTAAGTTTGTGATAATCTCTCTGTTGACTACGTCCAAAGTTAATGACCATCTCTTTCGTCTTTGAAACATTTAGGAGTAGATTATTGTCCTGGCACCAGCATGTTAATCGCTCTACTTCCTCCAAATATGGCTGTTCATTGTTGTTTGAAATGAGACCAACAACTGCTGTGTCATCGGCAAACTTAACAATGATGTTAGAATTATGTGTAGCATTACAGTCATATGTGTACAGGGAGTACAATAAAGGACTTAAAACACATCCTTGTGGCGCCCCTGTGTTGAGGGTAATAGATGTAGATATATGGTCACTCACCCGTACCACCTGAGGTCTACCAGTGAGGAAGCTGAAGATCCAGTTGCACAGAGTAGACTGCATTCCAAGATCCCTGAGCTTGTTTATAAGAATAGCAGGCTTGATGGTATTAAATGCTGAACTGAAATCTATAAACAACATTCTCACATAGTTCTTATGATTGATATCAAGATGAGTTAATGCAGTGTGTAGAATGTAATTGATGGCATCATCTGTAGATCTATTAGGCTTATAGGCAAACTGGAGAGGATCAAGGCTTTGTGGCAGTATGGAGCAGATGTAGTTCTTGACTAGTCTTGCATTTAATTTCAGCACTATCTTTTTCAAACAGTTCAGGTGTCTACGCTATGTTCAGTAGATAGGTAGGATCTAAGTTTGCTTTCTCTCACCCCAACGAATCTAAGAGACAGGCGAGTAGACTTTTTCCTTAAAAGGGCAACAGCATAAAAAAAACATTTGATCTATTTAATTGTTATTCTGTTCATATTATACCAAAAATGGTAGGTGTATGACTTCTGCCCATGATTTAATGGCAGCAGTAGATACATTATTGCAATAATCTCTCTTTTTGGGTTATTTCCCTTTTTAGTCTGAGCGAATTAGCCCAAAAAAGGGTGGAAGTAAATATAGCCAAAGCATATTTTGTATCATTTGAAGCGCCTGCAGCACCAATTTGTACCGGGAAAAAATTATAGGGCTTTGAATAGGCCATGTATAATGATTATTATATAGGTCTGAATAGGGCTATTTTTTTCCTTTAGTCCAATCAAAATAAAACTTTATACAATGAAAGTACCTATGAAAAGTAGCATTTTCTGTATTACAAGTTTTCTCGAAAAAATAATTTAAATATGCTAATGAGCTATAAACTAATCATATTAGCCCCAAATGCACCCATATACATGGATAGTGAAGAGATGAAGAGGGTGGGACCTCAAGGTGGGTCTCAATTCACTTTATATGACACCCTGTGGGTGTAAGCTTTCAGAAAATGTATGGCATAAGGGGTAGATTAGCTTTCTCTCAATGCCTCAGGTCCAAATGCATTGGCTATACACCAAAATTGCCAATACCAGCTGATCTATAAATGAATAAATAAAATGGGTATCAAAGGGAGGAGGGAGGTGGAACCTGTCTAAATGTATGTTTACTGAGATCCTGAAGCCCCCTGCTTTCAAGAAAAGTATTATTTGTCAAGGTTTATTAATTTCTAATACATTCCATAAGCACTTTTGTCCAAGAAATGCACATATTTTTTAATTTTCCCCCAAAATAGGCATAAGCTTTAAAATAATAAAGGGGGGTAGGATGTGGAAAAGATTTTTTTTGGTGAAATCCTGGGCATATAAGCTTTCAGAAAATATATAGTTTATAGGGTCTAATATGTTTCCCTGCTTGCCACTGCCCAAAATGTCACCAAAAATTGCCCATTTTTCAAACGCCAAATTTCTTCATTTTTGGGATTTATTGTAATGAGTAGGGTGGGGCATACCTCAATGTCAAACATAGCATGCTATGTTATATCCTGAGGGTGTTTTCTTTCAGAAAATGTATGGGATATATGGTGAAATTAGTCCTCCCTTCATGCTTCAGGCCAAAATGTACTAGTAGTACAAAATCCACCCGAATCCCATTCATTTGGACTAATGGTCCATTCAAAGCTCAATAACTTTTTTCGGAAAATCTTGGCTCTGCAGGCACCTGATATCCTAAATCTAAAATTGCGGTTCCATTGATACCAAATATGCTTTGGCTATATTTACTTCCACCTTCAACCCTAATTCGCTCAGACTATTTGTGGAACAGGCACAGAGATGGGTGCAGACAGGTGGGGCCCACATTTAAAGTGGTTACTGTAAAAGGTCTACCACTTCCTACAACCCTTGACAGACATTATTGTAACAATAATAATAATAACAACAGCAACAACAACCATTTTAAAACCTTGTAAACTGCAATGGAGAGTGTTCGGAAATTTGGGTGCACCTAACTTTTGTCCTGGTGCACCCAAGAAAAAACAGTTGGGCGCACCAGTGCAACCAGTGCAAAAAGTTAGTCTAGAGCCCTGATAGTACACCTTTTCTGAAAGCATACTCCCACATGGTGTCATATAAATTGAGACAGGTCCCAACCTCTTCATCTCTTCACTACTCATGAATACAACAACTTGTATTATATCATCATCCATTGTTTATTCAGGGAAAAATGACTGAGCATCAAGCTCTTTGACAGCAAACAGCATTGCCCTGATTTGACAATAAAAAAATATGCAAGCAATAGGGTTGGGCGATATGGACTTAAAAATATATCACAATATTTTCTCTTTTTTTATCACGATATCGATAACGATGATTTTTTTTTTTTTTTTTTTTTTGACGATATACGATAACGATATCGCACAACCCTAGCAAGCAAACAAAAGTACACAAGGGAAAATAAAAGATAAAGGAGAAACAAAAAAAACTTACAAGAATAGAAATAAGAATAAAATGAATAAAAAAATCAATTAAAAACTTATTATATTATAAACACTTATGTACAGGATTCATATAAATTATCAATGCTTTAAATTTGTCTGCAGACACAAGTTGGTTCAGTTTTAAAACATCTTGTAGGTGGTTCCACTTATTTGGTGCAAAAAGCTGAAAAGCCAGTTTACCAACCTCAGATCTAACTATAGGTGTTTCAAGGGTTATAAAACCATGGGACCTTGTATTGTGTGAGCTATCTCTAATTCTTACAGGTGAACACAGGTAAGGAGGTAGTTTACCCTGCAATGCCTTGTAAATAAACAGGAGGCAGTGTCTTTCCCTCCTTTCAGTGAGGGAAGGCCATCCTACACCCTCATAAAGTTTACAATGAAGAGCACTGGCATCACCTCATTGCTGGCTGCGAGTCAGCTGAGTTGCTTTTCATGTGCTGCTGAATCTGAATCAATTTGAAAGTCAATTTGAGTCCATTTCTGATTCTGAGTCCATGTGTGAGTAATTTGACCTGTTTCCAGATTTGAATCTGCTGAGTTGTGGCTTAGTAACAAATGGATATGTTTCAGACTACAGATTCTGACTCTGTATCTGAGTCACAGGAGCAGTTTCTGGCATGGTCTGGCCAAAGGGCTTACAGGACAATGCCTGGTGGGCCGACGGTCATTTTTGGACGGGGCTATCATGATTTACTCATAATTTTCTTGATGGATATTGAGCTAGTTCAATTAAATCTCTAGAGTTCATGTGTTCAGTGTGTCCAAACAGTTTTTTAGCTTGCCATGAAGTTATTATTGAATAAAATCATTGTCGGCTGCCTTGGCCAAAAATGCCTGAGCCTTTTTTTGGTCCCAGTTCGGCCTTGGGGAGGGGTTTGGGGTTCAGACCTTTGCCCTTTGCTGTATTTTGATGACAGTTTTCTCACAAATGGTTTATCACACCAACTAGCCAGCAGCATTGTTGGAAAGCTCTGATCTTCCTGTGTCGATTGTTATACGTGATATAACATAATGCATAGGTTCTCAAAGTGCGGTCCGGGAGCCAATGGTGGCCCGCGATAACATCTGATAAACTGTAATACTGTTAAATATGTACATTGCTTTGAAATAATGAATGTGTGTTTAGTGGTGTTTAGCGGCATCATGGTCATTGAGATAATTACAAATGGGATTTTTTGGGGGGCCTTTGGCAGCCCTCAGTTCAGTGTTGGGTCCCTAGATTGGCCCTCACCCATCAAGACTTTGAGAACCCCTGATATAATGTAAATAATCTTAGTCCAAACATGCTGGTTGCTTAGAAAAACGAAAGACAGACATAAATACAATAGGGCTATCCAGGGGAGTTAAGGAGAAGCAAGATAGGGTTTCAAGGAGGGCAGAAAGAGAAAATTATTCAGAAAATAGAGCATGGTTGCTGTAACGTTCTATTGATGTTGCCTAAAGTAGGCATTGACTGTATGAACCACAAAGTATCACCGATGGGTGTTTCAAAATCTGGCTTTGACTATGGCTTTGCTTATCCATTGTCCTCCTACCTCATGCTTCAAGATATGTCCAGCCGGTGTCTTGTGGCTAAATTGAGTTGCTATTGGAAACAAATGCAGAGCTTGTTGTACATCTTTATCAGTCTAGTCAACAACTTTGTCACTTTACACAGAGAAAATATCTGGTGCTGCCATTACACTCCCTGATAAGGTGTTGATCGCTGGCAGAAGTTCTGTCACCTTAACCTGTGAAGGTCAGGGCTCCAGCATCACCAGGGAGTGGACAAAGGATGGAAACCCTCTGTCACCTAGCAACAGAGTCGCCATCAGTACAGACAACAGAACAGTTTCCATCAGTCCAGTGGAGAAAGATGACAATGGAGAATATAAATGCAAACTCAGTAACCCCATCAATACTGAGGAAGCCAAACAAACATTGATTGTGAACTGTGAGTTTATATTGTTTTATGCCTGCCCAAGGTCTTTTTCTTCACATCTATTACGATGCCTGCAATTTCATGAAATGTTACTGTTAAATAGCCAAAGCATACCATATTAGTTGATTATCAATTGATGATCTCATCTATCATTACAGATGGTCCAGAGAAACCACACATTGATGGAAAAGGATTCATAGAGTTGGGCCATAAAATTAACCTAACCTGTAGTGCTGAGTCCATTCCTGTGAGTTCCTACACATGGGCACATAATGGGACAAACACAGGTGTGACTGGAGCTACATATGTTAAAGTTTGTGGCCAATATGACGGTGGAACAGCGGCGGTTTGGCTGTCGGGAACTTCGGGAAGGTTCCCGAACGGCCGCTACTTCCATCCGCCATTTTTATATGGCCTATGTCTGAAGGACAGCGGCCCCACGGCTCCATTGACCAGCCTTCCAAATTTACTAATAGTGTTTATTCAAACATTTTAAAGAAACCCTCCTGGGAGAGTAGGTTGCCTGAAATGCAGGTCAAAAAAGTATTTATGTCACTTATTCCTTGTACATGTCTCAGTCATGGTTTCTTAAAACTTTTGTTTCTTTTTTTGTGTACTTTTTTTTCGTATATCTTGTTTCAACTTGTCATATTAAGTCATTAAAGAATGTTTAGGGTCACTACTAAAACTTAAGTTGTTTGTTTGATGTCATTAATTAATTCATTAATGTAGCATGGAGCAAAGCTTGCTGGGAAATCGATTGCAGACAGGTCAAGTCCATTACGGAAAGGTAGGGGGATAGATGAGCGGCCCCTGCTCTCATGGAATTGCCCCAATGAGAGAGAGAAGACAAGACGCTAACGTTACTTTTGACAGTGTGAAAGTTTGCCGGTTGTTTTCTTGTTGTTGTGGTACACATGGAAGGAAAGGAGAAAGGAGGGGCTGCAGTTGCTGGAGGAGGATGCATCAAAATGCTCAAAAACACAAGAAGTGAAGTTTATTCAGAAGTGCTCCATCAACTAGTAGCCTAGTGCAGGTAAATTGACAGATAAAAACAGTGTTATTGTTGGGTAGAAGAACGCACATACCGGTAATATAACCTAAGACAAGCTAACGTTTGTGCTATAAGGCTACAGTAAGCTGAATTATGAAGTAGCCAGACAAACCCCTTGACCATTTCATCACCATTTGAGTTCGTTTTTCTCTAAAATAACATTGCTGCAACTGTTAAGTATAGCTTATGATTTATCTTTGTTTGACCAATGGCCTTCATTAGGCTATCCTTCATAGTTCAAAGTTTTAAGTAACATTAGTGAGCAGGGGTTAAGTAGGCTATGTAGTAAATAAAAGTTTTACAAAATATTAATGAGATGAATGCCTATTTCACTTGCTTGAGTAGATTTTTGCAAAGCATGTTTAATTGAAGTATGATTTTAGCAATGCATGGTCTAAATTGTGTAGTTTTCCCTTATTGAAATTACCAAATTGTCTCACCTGTTTAACAGAGGTAGGCTATTTTGCATGATGTGGAGGAAGACTGGATAAGTCTCAATCATTTTTATATCATATCTATATATGACTAAATCTATTGACATGCATGCATCCAGTTGTCCTGTTCTTGCCCTGTCACAAATCATTATGAGGCATTCACAGTGTATCAGAACACATTCTGTGTTTTGTTTGTGCAGCATAACCAGATATTGACAGCCTAAATATATATTGCTAAATATAATTGCCATTATCATGCCATATCTTGCCATTATCAATTGCTATTATGCTGATTGCAATTGTATCCTCTGTTTATTCCACACAGTCTCAGAATTAAGTCAGACTCAGTGCAGGGATGATGCTGATCAGGCAATGCTAGGAGAACAAGCCATGACGATTACAGGTGTGGACACATTGAACAATTTTAATTACAACATAAGAAAACTCAGGGTATAGGCCTCACAAAATGCATAGGCTTATTAGTTAAATCATAAAGGGATGTGATATGGAGAAATTTACAAAGTGCTTAAGTGCTTTTTCAGTGGTTGGTTGATATTGTTGCTGCTCATAGTTTTCTTCAAAAGCATACAATGCTATTTGATTTAAACATAGCCATATTCATTACTTGAAATATAATGTGCAGATTGATATAGCAATTGAGTGGCATGCTTAGGCCTGTACTGAAATGCCTAGTTGTAGTCTTGGGCAGCATAATGGTGTTTGTCAAAGAAACATGACATCATCAAAAATGGTTTTATTACCTTGTATTGCTGCCAATAGTTAATTGTTCCTAATGCATACAATACTATAACTTATATGTTAATATTTTAAACTCATAGACTCTTTAAACCTACACTTTATTCTCAATAAACTCTATTTGCCTAGTGCCATCTAGTGGTCAGATTTTATATTTCTGTGAAATGCGTAGACATGGCTGGTGGTGTTTGTCAAAGAAACATGCTATCATCAAAAATAACAGTAGAGTTAGTATTTTTAATGGAGATTTAGTCATAAACTCATATAGACGCTTTAAACCTACACTTTATGGTCAATAATGTATATTTGTGAATTTATATTTCTGTGAAATGCGTAAACACGGCTGGTGTTTGTTAAAGAAACATGACTATCAAAAATAAAAATAGAGGTAGTATTATAGTATGAATGGAAATACATTTTGTATGTATGAATTTTTTTTATGGTAGTCGGGCTGCTGGTGGGCTGGTGGGCCGGTTCGGTCAAAATATTCCCGGTGGATTTTAGTGTCCCACTCCGCCCCTGCGGTGGAATATACACCTGCACTGCTTTCAACAACATTACCAGCAACACACGTACAACAAATTTTAACCTGTCTATTGAAGGTAATTTATTTATTTATTTTTTTATTTTTTTCCAGATTGCAAGTGTCTGCTATCTCAAAATGTTGTTATATTTTGACATGAAAAATTAGGCATCCTGAATCTAAATTAAATGTCAAATAATGCCAATGATCAATTTTGCAGAAAAAATAGCTGGTGTTATCATTGCACGCCCTTGCGAACTCATAGCGGGAAAAAGTTCTGTCAAATTAACCTGTGAAGCTCGGGGCTCCAGCATCACCAGGGAGTGGACAAAGGGTGATAAACCTCTGTCGCTTAGCAAAAGAGTCACCATCAGTGCAGACAACAAAACAGTTTCTATAAAACCAGTGGAGAAAAATGACAATGGAGAATATAAATGCAAACTCAGCAACCCCATCAATACTGAAGAAACAACATTCTTCCTGACTGGGATTGGTAAGTATGCTTTAGGTCTGTGGTCCATGTACTTTTTCGTTCATTCATTATTCTATTTTGGAATGAAAGATGAAATTGAAAAAAGGGTGCAACTTCCTGTCTTGTTTAAAGCCATACACGCGGAAATGGCTGTACTTGGTTTTCTGCATGTGTTGTCTCATACCATAATAGTATTATAAGAAATGACAACATTTTTGATCGTTTTTCAATGGTTGATATTTGTTTATTCATTTACTGAAATTCATTTGACTGACCCTTCCGTATACCCGGAAGGAAAGTTTGCAAGAGTCGCACCAGAAAAGGTCTAGCTAGCGTCCATACGAGGCGTATGCAAAGACGCTCCAGACGTAGCTGGAGCCAGAGACATAACAGAAAAATAAAAGAGTGTATTTTTTAGCTGGTAAGTTTATTAATGAGCTAAAGCGCGCGCTCTTGCTCTTCATACCACTTCATACCGTCTGTCTGGATATTAATTTTCATATTACACTATTCAATTGATTTTCCAATACTGAAGGGAATGCTAAAAATGAATACTAAATACTTCTGACATGTTAACACAAGCAAAATCTGTTACCAGTGACTCCGGCTTATGGCTATTCTGTGTGATTCCCACAGTGAACTGTCTGTCTCCTGAGGCTATAGTTGGGATAGGATTGGCATGTGTGGTGATTGGAGTTGTATTTGGAGTTGGAGGTACTTTCTTTGCAATGAGGAAAAATAGGTGAGTTTCTGTGCTTGACAAGTAATCATACATCAAAGTGTACTGACTAAATTCAGCTTTCTTTCTCTTTCGCTCTCCTTCTCGTGTGTGTGTGTGTGTGTACAGCATTCTCCGTGCAAATAAAAGAACAAAAGGTATGTACATTTTTCTCTTTTTTATTATGATGACTTATTTCTGTAAGGCGATGGCTAAGTAAAAATTATGTATTCATTAATACATTTAATTGTTTAACTTTAACATTTTTAAACATTAAAGGTAGGACAGGAGAAAAACATTCAAGCAAGCTAAGAAATACACATTTCTTTAGATTTCACTGGAAGCCCTGCCTCCAGTCATTTTGAAAGGGTTACTCAGAATGATTGGATGATGTTTTTTTTCTGTCCAAGCATTTCATTTAGCAAGTAATTGGTTGTAATCGGGTGTGAGGGGGATTTTAATCTATCTACTCTGGAACATCTCCTGGTCTACGTTAAATCATGAATGAATTTAAAGATATGATGCATTAATCAAAAGTAATGGTGACTTGGTGTGTGTTTCAGGCTCAAATGACAATGATACTCCTTTTCCTCCAGTGAGTATAGCAATGTTTAACACTAGTATACATTGTTTTATTATACAAAATGTTATATATATAGCATATATATAATGTAATCATTGGTTCAGTGTTTGCTTCAACATCTTCTATCACTACTTTTGTCTTCCTCCAATAGATTCCTGGTATACCCAACCATCCCTATGCAACAGTTATAGAAAACCCTAACTTGCAGGCCACAACAGCTGATTCAGGATGCTGCAATGTGTATGAAAACAATTGACAAATCAGGAATAAGTCTGATTTTCAATTAAGAATGATACAAATAATAAAAAGCTATTTAAATATTATTAAAACTCCCGAAAACAAACTCAATGATTCAACCCCAAAGTTAAAGATTGTAACCACATAGTATGATCGCGATGTAATTCTCAAATGTAAAGGAAATCACTTGGTCAAGAAACGTCGACCAGGACCAGCCTGGTACTGGACGCAACTTACAACACTATCATAAAGCTCACTACCTCACCAGCTGATGTCTTCAAAAAATAAAATAAAAAATAAACATGGCAGTAGCTTCCAGTAGGCTACTGCCTTGAAGGTTAGGATAAAATGAGTACAGATAAACCGGGAGTCATCCAAGTCAGTGCCACTTTTTTAAAAGCATCCTCTTATTTATTTCTGGAGAGGCATCTTGCAGAACAGTTTAAAAGCATATACTCTATCCAGCTGATGTCTTCAGATAGGCTACATGGATGGATATTTTGAAAGAAAAGATATAATATTTCTGTGCTTATGCGCCCTTCATTGAGATGCTCAATTGCTGAAACGTTCTAAAACCTTCGGTCAGAGTGGAGACCTTTGAAAACTCCAAGGCCTATGTTTGCATGTAAACGGGAAAACTTAATTTCCCTTCTCAGCTTTCAGATCTCTGACTGCTTGTATGACAAGTTTTTGACAGTTTCTCCTGGCTGTATATGAGCATTATGAAAATGGCATTATTTTATAGTGCAGGAAGGAGAACGAAATATAACTACAAATCTGGTAAATTAACCTAAAAATGGTATTTGCTCTGTCATTAAATTATTCTAGGCCTAATATTTAGTAATATTTAATATACAATTGTCTTGTAGCGCTATACAGATAGTACAAGGAGCAACCATGAGAAACTGGGGCAAGGGAAAACTCCCTATTTGCAGTAAAAACCTTGGACAGAACCATATCCCATGGGATCGGCGCAACTACCAGGGGTTCAGTGATGTACGCTTAGAGTCAGTAGCTTAGCCTGGGCGAAAGCGACTGTTGATAATATCATACAGTCTGGCCCAACGCAATTGAAATAGGTTTCCGTTTGGATATGATGTATTCCCTCGCCTGGCTCTCACGCCTACAACTTTTGCTTTCAGTATTAACAGTATTATCGCAAGTTCTGATCTATTTTGACATCGTAGTGGCAATAAATCCTCAAGATCATGGATGCTAATGTCATGTACCAATTTTGTGAATGTAATTCGAAAGTGGGGGAGAGAATAACAAACGCGTCCCTATCCTGTGGACTACAAAATTTTGAGACATCGCTCTAAACTGTGTGCTGATTGGCTAAACCGTAGAGTAACCGAGAGAAAGGCGGGAAGGGAGGTTTATTCCAGACTACGTGCGGAGATAAATGTTTAGCCGAGGTACGTAGGATGGCATCGCCAGGCTATCAGTAGCTAGTCATGGAACACAAATTGTCCATAGTGGTTGATCACAAATTATTTCATGGTTATGACAAATTAGCACCCGGTGGAATGGAACACTGTTTTCTGATTGGCTGTCAGGGTTTCTATATCTGCACGCCTTGGAGTTCATTATCCCACTTATACCACTGTTGCCACTTTTGCGCTATGTGGTTTGGCTAACAATATGCTCGTTTTGATGGCTAGGTGGCTAGCTGATGGCTGACAAGCTAGACTGCAGAACTACTTCTTTCTGCCACACATCATCTCAATCAGAACTTACCAACATAAACTGCCGATAGAAGTTCTAATGTATAGTTGCTAAGTCTGTCAAACGCTAAATCCAAAGATTCTAACATGTCTTGGGCTCTGGAAATAGCAGGCTTTCAGTGACGTGATAAAGAGAGCGCGAACAATTCGAACTGATGGGCAAGAGGTGCAGGCAAGCATAACACCACCAATGGACGGCACGGAGAAAAGTGCATATTGTAGTGGAGTTAGTAGGGAAATACATCGGACGTGACCCGTACTTGATGAAAATGTCAGAATTTTCTCAAGAGCGGAAAGATTTGCCGACAATCGAGGCTGTGGGCATTACGAACTACGGCGTTGTTCTGTGAGTTTTTTTCCATTTCTCACCTTTACGGGCGATTTCCTTAGGTACTCAATATTAACCCTTCCCTTCTCTCAGTTAGGCAGTTTATAACATCCAAAAATGGCAAAAAACTGAGGCTTTTTGTACAAAAAAATTGCAGCCAAAACACAGTGCTTTCCATGGCTGGCAGCTCCAGTAGCCCACCAGTTGAGGTTCGCGCGCTCAGAAGAACGCTTAGAAAAATACGTTAGTGACGTGAGATGAAAGCCAGCTATTCACAGTTTTCCCATACTTATACTGTTATACTTCCAAACGAAGTATAACAGAGTTAAAAACCATGGCGGTCACAAGTTATAATGTTGCTGTCTCATGAATGTTGGTTGGGTAACTAAATTGTGATTTTGTTTTAGTGACAGTTAATTTAAAAGTCAGAGCGAGTTGGGTGAATTGATATGCAAGTCTGAATAATGGACGGAAAAGTGGAACTACTTCATAGCCGTGCAGTTACCTAAAAAATAATGTACGTTCCAAATAGCGCATCACAATAGGAAAGTTGACCAAGCAGTGGTATAAGATAATAATAATGGACGAGGTGGAAGCAAAGAACAGCCCGACGGCACAGGTTGGGGCACTACTTTCATATGAATGAAGATCCACAAGGCTGCATTCTAAAGAGCATTGACAAGGAACGATGGTGAAACTTTTTTACCCGACAAACATCACAGGTGTCCTGTTATTTAGAATTATACCACTGCTTGGTCAACTTTCCTATTGTGATGCGCTATTTGGAACGTACATTATTTTTTAGGTAACTGCACGGCTATGAAGTAGTTCCACTTTTTCGTCCATATTCAGACTTGCATATCAATTCGCCCAACTCGCCCTGGCTTTTAAATAAACTGTCACATTAACACAAGCTCACAATTTAGTGACCCGACCAACGTTCATGACATAGCAACATTGTAACTTGTGACTGCAATGGTTTTTAACTCTGTCACACTTCGTTTGGAAGTATGGGAGACGGCGAATTTACAGAGCCCAAGACATCTCAGAATCTTTGGATTTAGCGCTTGACAACGGGAGATGGAATTAACGACTGACTTGGCAACTGTACATTAGAACTAGTAACGGCAGTTTATCTTGGTAAGTGCGGAAAGAAGTAGTTCTGACAACTAGCTTGTCTTCAGCCATCAGTAGCCACCTAGCCATCAAAACGGGCATGTTGTTAGTCAAACCACATAGCGGATAAGTGGCAACAGTGGTATAAGCGGGATAATGAACTCCATGGCGTGCAGATATATAAAAATAATGCACTTATCGAAGCTATAAGGCAACTCGGCCTTCGGCCTCGAACGTGCATTATTTTTATATATCTGCACGCCGTGTCGTTCATTATCCCTTACTTATATAGGGACACCTCACCGGCTGTTATCCCTTACTCAACATAGTAGAATACAGAATTTAGTTTGACAACGGTATGGTTGCCGAAGCATAGTCTGAAATTGTGGTTGAGAGTAGAGAGTTCAGTAGGGAGGCCATTAGGGCCTCAAGAAGTAGGAAGGCCAGGCCTGGTATGAGCCTGGTGGAGTTGTCCTTCATCCATTTATCACCTGGAAAAATGAAATACTGTTTTTTTGGTTGGCTGAAAGGCTGTTTGTTATTTTCTAACACCTTCAACGTTATCTGATGAAAAAGTTGATCAGTGTTAGAATGGTACCAATAACAACAGCAAGCAGCAGAGGAGGAAGTTGTGGAGGTTTTACTTGGGTTCAATAACCCAGTTTCACAGTATTCCCTTATCTTTTCCCTCATGTGTGCAGCAGAATCAGGAAATGAAAGACTGTAATTTGCTTTTATCATTAAACTAAATAGTTTTAGGCAATTATCCCATATTCATCTATCTCCTAAAACAAAAAGCAATCAGACCGAATGATCTGACTGCATGTTGCTTCTTCAGCCTGAATAAGCAACATGCGAACTGCATTGCTTAATAAAGTAATTTAAATATATTGGTGTGCGGTGGTTACCCCTTTTTTTATGAATTGTAAAAATCCACCATCACCTTTTGCTGTGCAAAAGGATTTTTGTCTAATTCCATGGATGTATTTATAATTCAAAACTGTCACAGTTCACTGTTATTTAATTTACAACTTTAATTTCCATAGTAATGTATATTAATTTATGTTTTATGTATGTTTAATTTATGCTTTTATACATTGTATTTGTCTGATCTATCCCCTAGGTGTTGTGATACTGATATTGTTTGGGACTCAAATAAAGTCATCTTACAAAATTGTAAGCTGTGCTTCAATAATGAAATTGAATGTATAGCATATAAGTATGTAAGAATCACACTGATTTAGCACAAATAATAGCATTATTACAATATAACAGCATTTTAGAGGATGAATTCTCCTATGGGTAAATTAATAAACACTAGATGTCAAGCAAGATTTGAGAAGAGGTTTACCCAACTAGGCTTTGCAATTAAAGGGGTGCTCTGGAATGATTTCAAGCATAGCCCTTTTTAATGATTAATGTTTTATTTGTCCCCAAAGGGGAAATTAGGTTGTAGCAGGTATTAAAACATTCAGAACATATGCCAGATAATAAAGACAACATAAAGACAGGGACACGGGTAAACACAGCACAAGGACATAGGATAAAAAAAAACAAATATGATATAAAATGATAAAAGAATAAGATAAAAGATCAGATCAAAAATATATAGATTAAGATATCAGTCCAAGAGTCCAATGTGCAAAAATGCAAAGTGCAGGAGAAAGCATTAATTGTGCAAATTTAACAAATTTATGGCTGTGCAAATAAAGGAATATTTGTATCTTTTGGTCCTATGAGTGGGAACTTTAAACCTTCTGCCTGATGGCAGAAGTTCAAACCCCCATTGAGAGGGTGATCCACTCTATGATTGAAAGCGCGTTCCTTTGGACACGGTGGTTAAACAGTTCGCAAAGAGGAGTCTCCTTTCCCCTATGACCTTCGCAGCCACAGTAACAAGTCGACCCAGCTTGTTACATTCAGCCATTTTTAGGTTACCACACAACTATAGCAAATGACAGGCATTCAGTTTTGGTTTGAAACTATTCTGAAACGATAAACAAAATTTTGTTTGACAATATTACGTTATGGTAGCCGAAGCATAGTCTGAAATTGTGGTTGAGAGTAATAGAGAGGCCATTAGGGCTTCAAGAAGTAGGAAGGCCAGGCCTGGTATGAGCCTCTGGGTGGAGTTGTCCTTCATCCATTTCTCACCCGGAAAAATGAAATACTGTTTTTTTGGTTGGCTGAAAGGCTGTTTGTTATTTTCTAACACCTTCAACGTTATCTGATGAAAAAGTTGATCAGTGTTAGAATGGTACCAATAACAACAGCAGCAAGCAGCAGAGGAGGAAGTTGTGGAGGTTTTGCTTGGGTTCAATAACCCAGTTTCACAGTATTCCCTTATCTTTTCCCTCATGTGTGCAGCAGAATCAGGAAATATTCTAAAACTTCTATCTATTAGGGACTTCCCATTTTGTGGGCTTCCCATGTGCATTACTTGAAAGAAAGTGAATGTAAATGTTTGAAATGTTATGACCATTTTTTAAATGTTATTACCATTTATTACCAAAAAAGGGATAAATTCAATGGATTTCAATGAATGTCCAGTTTTCAATGAATGTTTTTACGCCCATTGAGTCAAGCCTCATACTAGCCTGGCAAGCCATCCTATAAAATTAAGATGTATAGTCTGGCATCAACAGATACACCGAAGTCAATTGTGAGTGGAACAAGGGAGTTACGAACAAGATGTAAACACCAATGCAAAAGGCTGTTGTTTTCGACGAAGCCCACCCTTAATACATTGAGCGCTGTGATTAGCCTATGACACCAATAGTGTCATCAAATCAAATTCCTTGGCTTGTTACTAGACATGCTGGCTGAGCAAATCTATCTGCCGCCGCTGGACTAAGTCTAGATTCCTAGTCTAGCCTCATACCTCATGTCTCATACTTGAAATCATGATCCAATTCAAGTACTAAGTTAATAGTACTACATTCAGTTATCTTCCAAAACAATTCAGTTTTCTTCATTCATGCCCATAAGTCGCTAGAGAACATGCAGCCATATAAAGAATTGAGGGCAACACTTTATTTGAAGGTACCGTCATAAGACTAACATGACACTGTCATTAACTATGACATGATGTCAAGAATCTGCCATAAACTTTATAAACCTGTCATGACTATTACATACCCTAACCCTAACCATGACAAATACTGGGTGACACTTAATGACAGGTGACATGACATGACTTAATGTCATGACAGGTGAATAAGGTTTATGACAGATTCATGACAAAATCATGTCATTGTTATGGACAGTATATCATGTCAGTCTTATGACGGTACCTTCAAATAAAGTGTAACCAAATTGAGTTTTTTGCTGTTGAGGAAATGTGTTTTGTATGTCCTCAGGTCAGTCAATCATTAATACATGTACAGAAGGGGAAAGAAAGGGGAAAGAAAAAGGAAGTAACTGACTTTAAATGGATTAGCTATTGAATCAGTTGAATCAGTTGCTTACTATGAGACAGACAGACTTAAAATCAGACAGATTTTAAGTCTTAAATGTCAAATGCAAACATAATTCTCATTACCAAACAAATATTCATATATATTCTAGTATACGTTATTATCAAACATATGGTAAAGAAATATAAAGAAGAACGTACAGTACATATAGTGATACATGTATATTGGGAGTCACGTATATTTGCACAGTAGTTCTTTACTGGACTAGCCTTGGGAGACTCAATTTACCATCGGCAATCATGACCCAAATTTTCAACTCAGACAGTCTTTCTTTCTTTCTTTCTCTCTCTCTCTCTCTCTCTGTAACTGCACGTTCAACCAATCCATAATGGCTCCACCACCCACTTTTGGGTTCTGGCCAGTCAGAAACAATCATCTACATCACACTGCCCTCTAGTGTGCTGACATTGCAGTTGCATGTACCGTTATTAAAGGCAATTATTGTGATATTAAAGAAACATCATAAAATTAGAAACACTGATATAAAAGAAAAGGCTTGTTTATCACTTGGTGCCTATAGGCCCATTCATCTGGATTGTCTTTCTCAACTAGCCTTCTTCCAGATTAATGCAGGTAGCCTTTGAAAATGTCTTGCAACATTCAGAAAGTATTTCTCAAAGTCGAAAATGCTTTCATCCGGGCCTTTCTTGGCAACACACTCTCCATGTCTCTATGGTGGCGTCTCTGTAACCAGCCTCAAGCCTAGGGGAACTTGGGCCAGCACATACCAGTATCTTTACTTGAAAGTAAAGAGACACAACAAGGCAGGAGTTAGTATGAAGACAATGGAATTCATTTATTAATGACAAATATGAAAAATATTAATTAAAACAAGCATCCAAATGCTCACACATATCATATGTAATCAAAACATCCCATAAAAAGGCAAAAGCAAGTTCAATTCCAGTTCAATAACCTCACAGTCATTCCTTAGCTTGCTCACCCACACTCAACAAACATTTCAAACATGTCATTATAGGCATATTCTACCCCATTCTCCCACTTAGTAACAGGATTTACACATTTGACCATTTCACATTATTCAAACACAACCATTCATCACATTTACCAAACCCATTAAAAAGGAAATAATTATATTACCTTGAAAGTAAAGAGACACAACAAGGCAGGAGTTAGTATGAAGACAATGGAATTCAACCATGGCTCCCCAGTTTCTTCTCTTATCCTGCCTGACCTGGGATGTAAACCTAGTCACACTTGCTCCCTAGTGGGCTGGAGTGAATACAGTGTGATTGACATGTCAACCTGTGTGTGTATGTTTGTATGCATTTTGGTCTGTGGGCAGAGGTACAATCAGTGCCCGCTACACTCTCCCCCACTTTAAACGAGGTCTCCAGACATCTTAAATAAAGATAACAATCACCCCATTAAACATAGCATTAAGGATAAC
Source organism: Sardinella longiceps (assembly GCA_027497455.2). NCBI lineage: Eukaryota > Metazoa > Chordata > Actinopteri > Clupeiformes > Clupeidae > Sardinella > Sardinella longiceps. Next base: position 198,900 of record JAODXP020000008.1, read on the forward strand.
CCCAGAAACCTGACCTTAAACCATAATGCCACCCAGGAACTGGCGGATATGTTAAGAGCCCATTCTGGAAAAAAACAGGAGGGTTATAAGTCACTGCCTGAACTGCCGGATTGAACTGTTGATATGAGGGTTGGCCAAGACTCTGATATGTAAGCATTTCTCTTGGTCTCACTGCACGTTCTGACCTTCGTACCCCAGCCTCTCCATGCTGCACCGGCTCCTCTGGATTATCCTCCAATGGGCCTTCTAAGGCCTCCTCATTCCCTTCTGGCCCGTCCTGAACCAGCTCAGCCTGCTCACCATCAACACACTCTTCGCCGCCATGTTCTTCTTCTCTTTGTGAACTCCGGGGCCGGAACTCATCTGCTGAGGGTCTTAGGACTGGTTCACTAACCTGTGGCTGCCCCCTGTCTTGACATGGCTCCAATGGAGTTCTCCCAGGGACATTACCTCGCAGCCTAAACGGCCAGGTCCAATCCTCCTCTTCCTCATCAGACTCATCCGGGCTAGTTCTCTCCACAGCACTTTTTGGGTGTCGCTGGCTCCTCGACCGTGGTTTTCTCTCAGATGGCCCTGTTCCGCTGTCTCTCCCAAGCTCAAGGTCACTGACTGGAAAGAGCAAGTTCCTATGTAGAACACGGATACGCTGTTCCCCCGTTTCAGCTTGCACTTTATAGACTGGACTAGTGGAATCTCCCACTCTACTGACCACTCGGTGAATGACCCTCTCCCAATAGCTTCGGAGCTTCCCTGGGCCTTTCCGCTCAGACAGGTTTCGCACTAGTACTCTGTCACCAGGCTGCAGCATTGCGCCCTTCACCCCCTGATCATAGTAATGTTTTCTCTTCTCTGATGATTTCCGACTGTTTTGTGTGGCAATACGATAGGCTTCCTGCATTCTACTTGCCCACTTCTCAGCAAAGGCTTGTGTTGTCCCTCTCTCTGTATTGGATTTCAAGTCAAAAAGCAGATCCACTGGCAATCGAGGAGGCCTCCCAAAGAGAAGAAAGAATGGTGAGTAGCCTGTTGAGTCATGTTTTGTGCAATTGTATGCATGTACCATATGGGGCAAGTGATCTTTCCAGTTTAACTTTTTCTCCTCTGTTAGGGTGCGGAGCATCTGCAGCAAAGTGCGATTGAGACGTTCTACAGGATTCCCCTGTGGGTGGTATGGGGTAGTTCTAGAATGGCCGACACCTGCTAGTTGTTCTAGCCTTTTAAATAAGGTATTTTCAAACTCACGACCTTGGTCATGGTGAAGTTTTTCAGGAAAGCCAAAGCGAGGAATAAAATCATTAAAGAGCTTTTCAGCAGCTGTCGTGCCCGATTTATTTTTGGTAGGGTAAGCTTGAGCAAAACGAGTAAAGTGATCCATAATGACTAAAATATACTCATAAGCCCCCCACTTGGCTCAAGATGGAGATAATCAACAGCAACTAACTCAAAAGGTGAACTTGTGGTGATGGAACCCATTGGTGCCTTATCTGCCACTGGGGGATGTTTTTGCTGAATACAACGGCATCTCTTCAGGATGTAATCCTCAACCTCTCGCTGCATGTATGGCCAATAGAAGCGTTCCCTCATCAAATTCAGGACCTTCTCTACCCCCACATGGCCCATATCATCGTGGAGGTGTTTTAACACAAGGGGCCGAAACTGCTTTGGGACCACCAGCTGCTTATGGTGTGCTGCTTGTCGATACAACACCCCATCCTGTATGAAAAGCCTGCTCCACTCACCCATCATCCTCCGTGCTTCACTGGACACTTTCTCCTTGTCCATCTTGCTGAGAGTTTGCCCTCCTCTTTTCAAATTCATGACTTCCTGTATAGCCACATCCTCACTCTGTGCTCTTTGTACCTGTTGAGGTGTGATGACCACTGAGTTTAGGAGTCCAGGCTCATCCGCAGCAGTAAGCTGCAAAAGAGCAATCCATGGCACATCTTTCTCCTTAACTGCTGTACTGCCCTACCATACTGCTGTTACCACCTCAGATGACAGATTTTCGGTGTACTCCTCTATGTGGTTTGCAAAGGGGATAGGAAAACGGGAGAGGGTGTCAGCATCTGCATTGCTCTTCCCTGGACGATACTTTATCTCAAAGTTAAAGTCTGCCAATTCCCCAACCCAGCGGTGGCCGGCTGCATTTAATCGGGCGGTGCTCAAAATATAAGTGAGCGGGTTATTGTCTGTGTAAACTGTAAACCCAGGGGCATAATATAAATAATCTCGGAATTTATCACAAATAGCCCACTTTAAGGCTAGGAATTCAAGTTTCCCTGAATGTAAGTGATAATTCCGTTCTGCAGGTGTAAGTGACCTTGACCCATATGCAATCACCCTCAATTTGCCTTCTTGGTGTTGATACAGAACAGCCCCAAGTCCTTCATTTGACGCATCTGTATGCAAAACAAAGGGCCGGTCAAAAGCAGGGTAAGCGAGGACAGGTGGATTGGTCAGCATGGTAACAAGCTGGTCAACAACAGCACTGTGTTCATCTGTCCACTGGACTGGCGTTCTTGATGGCAGCTGCCGGGTGGGTTTTCTTCTTGCTGACGGGGGGGTGCCTCCTCTTAGCTGCTGCTCGGCATTCTGCAGAAGGACAAACAAAGGCCTAGCAACACGAGAAAAGTCTTGCACAAATGAGCGGTAATAACTCAGAAAGCCTAGGAGGGATCTCACTTCTCCAACTGTGGTGGGCTTCTTCCCCTTAAACTGCAGCACCGCCTCCAAATCTTTAGGATCTATGTGAACTCCTTCCCCGGACACCAGGCGGCCTACATAACGAACTTGGCGTCTGAATAGCTCACACTTGCCTGGTCTGAGCTTTATTCCACCAGCCTTGAGCCGACGCAGAACTTTCCGCACGTCTTCCACATGATCTGAAAATGATTTAGAATAGCATAGGACATCATCAAGATATGGTGAACAACATTCGTCTCGCATGCCCTCAAGCACAGACTCCATGCATCTCTGAAACCCAGCAGGGCAATTGCTTAACCCGAATGGGAGTCTTATCCATTCATAAAGTCCCCATGGTGTACTGAAAGCTGTGCAATGTTGGGACTGCTTGTCCATGAATCCCTGATGGTACGCACTACCTTGATCTAGAATGGAGAACCATGAATGGCCACCCAGATTGTTCAGCAGGTCTTGGATACGGGGTAGTGGGTGCCTATCAGGAACTGTCTTGCGATTCAGCTCCCTGAAGTCCACACAGAGACGTAGACTGCCGTCCTTTTTCCTTACACAGACAACAGGGGATGAATAAGAAGAGGTTGACTTTTTAATCCACCCTCGCTCTAAGAGGTCTTGCACATAGGTCTTCACTTCCTTATAAAGGGGTTTTGGGATTGCATTATAACACTTTTGCACTGGAGTTTCATCTTTCAGATGGATCTTCAGACGTAAAGAGGGAATACACCCAATGTCACCCTCCCCTCTAGAAAATACAGCCGATTCCTCATATAACATCTTTTTTACTATTTCTTGGTTCTCTCCATTTAAGTGAGACAAATCCACTGGAGGATGCCACTTCTCCGCCTGGTCATTATCATTGGACTGAACTGAAGCATAGGGAGTTTGAACTGTGGCCACTGAGCTAGCTGTACCATGAATATTTTGGGGGTGTGTCACAGGGAAAATGCTCTGTGTCTTCTCAAGATGTCCTAACACTACCCGTGCAGGCAGGAAAATATCATGCTGAGATGAATTTTGAATAGGAACTGTGACATGTTTGGAGTAGCTACCCTGCACCTCCATAGCAGTTGGAAACAGCTCTAATCCATCGGGCAGCGCTGCATTCATCATTGGCTCAAAACATGCTACTGCCCCCCCATGCCAGTCCCTCACCTTACACCTCACATCCCACACTTTACCCGCTGGTATTTTAGTTCCTTTCTTTCCTGTTATAAGAACACGGCAATGTGGACTATCTTCCTCCGGCTGTGCCTGTGCAACAGAAACAATGGTTCTCGCAGTGTCTGCTTCCAGGTTTAAAGCTTCACTTAGAAGTGCGCTCATATTAATGGGCCCATCATTCTCACAGTTTTCCCGAATAAGCTCCACAATGACATTAACTCCAAGTAGGGGAAAGTCCAGATTGCTCTGTGCCACTAAAAAGGGAACTTGAATTGACGCAATGCCTTGGCTATCACTTAAAATCTGTAGATGGGCATCAATCCAGCCATGAAAAGGGATGCTAGAGCCGTTGGCTGCTGTGACAGAGGGGTTCTGAAAGTAGTGTTTCTATAGGGTTAATTTCTGTATTTGGCAGTTTATTCTTCACCCACTCTTTTCCCACCACACTGACTTGAGCCCCTGTGTCTAAAAGCATCTCCGTCTGCACCCCATTAACATAGCATGATATGAGACATTTCCCCCCAATCAGCTGAGCTGTGCGTCTAACATTGGGAGTTTTGAGTGGAGTTTGTGGAAGGGCTGCATTATCTGCACTGGCTGTACTGCAAAGTAGTAGGGACGTCGTGTCAGGGCGAGTCACAGGCCGTCCCTCTCCCGTGACCTCCTCCCATTTCCCGAACTTGATCTGTTCAAACATCCCACTGCACGATGCCCCGTCTGCCCACAACGAAAACAGTGGTTACATGAATCATATCTGTTTTGTTGGCATTCTTTACATTTCCCATTTCCTTGTGTCCTGTGAGATTGTACGGTCGAAGCTACCATTGGAGAACAATGTTGCATATTATCAGGTTTAGAGAGGATAAACTTCTCCAGGTTCTTGGTTAATGCAGATACATGGGCTGAAAGTTCTGTGATGGCGGCTGCATTGGCTCGAACTTCAGACTCAATGGATGGCTTTACTGGAGGATTTGTCTCTGTATCCTCTGAGTGCTGAGCAGCGCTTAATGCAACTGGCCTGAATCTACTGGACGATGAAAAGCGTTTGGCCCTCTCAGCTTCCTCACTGGTCAGCCTTGTGATCTGCTCTAGGATGGTTTCATCACTGACCTCAGCATTTGTAATATATGGTTTAAGGTCATGACGGATGCTGTTATTTCTTTCACTTAACCCCTGATAAAGTGTATGCAAAAACACCCCTTGAACCAGCTTTTTATCATAACAAAAATCAGTCATGTTGTTGTGCTGCAAGTAATACCCGTTCCCTGAGAGCCATTATCCTATACACAAATTGCTGTGCAGATTCTCTCTCTAGCTGCTTGGTATTACTCAATTCTTGAAATAGCTCTCTGCTACTTTTATCCCGAATATGGGTCCGAAGAACCCTTTTCAACTCAGTTACTGTTAAAACATCTTTATTTGTGAGATAATCTTTAAAAAGTCCCCCTTTTGTTATCCTCAGTACCGCTCTTACAATCTCAGACTCGGTCACCCCTATATCCATAGCCTCATCAATTTGTTTACAGATGTGAGTGTATGAGATTTCCGACCCAGAATCTGAAATCTGCCCCCCTGGATTTTAAATTCTCTACGGGGCAAAAATGCTGCCATATCAGAAATTCTCACAACTTGATCAGTATGCATTTTCAACCCACTCACATTTACAGAGTCATTAGAATTAGATGGTAATGTCTGATTGTCCTCTTTCTGTGTAGTGTATGTTGATACTACTGGAATTGTGATGGGGGATGATGCTCTTGACTGTTCCACTGGAGTAATAGTCAATTCTCTCACCGGAGTAGAAGTCATTTCTTTCACCAGGTCCTGGAGGTGAAGTAACCGGGACATCCCTTCATCTTCAAGATGTCTCAGGTTTTCACTTTTCATGTAATCCGAGATTAAATAAAACAGTTCAGGTTCGGAGAATTTTGAAAGTTCCACCTCTTCTTCATTTTCCAAGGATGAAGCTAGCTGGTAGAGCTGGCTTGCATTCAGCTGTGACAGCTTCTTATGGATCTCCCAAAGCAGTACCTGCCGTGGCTCAGATGACGTCATCTTCCCTCGCTGCTGGCTTCTTTCAAGCTGGCACTCCTATGATGGCCACTCTTGCAGTAAAGCCCAGGTTCAGTGTGATGACTTGACTTCACAATGGCGATATTTGGACGTAGCCCCCAAAATGTAACCAGCCTCAAGCCTAGGGGAACTTGGGCCAGCACATACCAGTATCTTTACTTGAAAGTAAAGAGACACAACAAGGCAGGAGTTAGTATGAAGACAATGGAATTCATTTATTAATGACAAATATGAAAAATATTAATTAAAACAAGCATCCAAATGCTCACACATATCATATGTAATCAAAACATCCCATAAAAAGGCAAAAGCAAGTTCAATTCCAGTTCAATAACCTCACAGTCATTCCTTAGCTTGCTCACCCACACTCAACAAACATTTCAAACATGTCATTATAGGCATATTCTACCCCATTCTCCCACTTAGTAACAGGATTTACACATTTGACCGTTTCACATTATTCAAACACAACCATTCATCACATTTACCAAACCCATTAAAAAGGAAATAATTATATTACCTTGAAAGTAAAGAGACACAACAAGGCAGGAGTTAGTATGAAGACAATGGAATTCAACCATGGCTCCCCAGTTTCTTCTCTTATCCTGCCTGACCTGGGATGTAAACCTAGTCACACTTGCTCCCTAGTGGGCTGGAGTGAATACAGTGTGATTGACATGTCAACCTGTGTGTGTATGTTTGCATGCATTTTGGTCTGTGGGCAGAGGTACAATCAGTGCCCGCTACATCTCCAGTAGGACTTCTCTTGCAGTTTGCGCAATGTTTTGTAGAAACCATAATGGCCAGCTCCATTGGGCCCCATGCACTGCCTTCATCACCTTTTCTTTGATCTTGGTAGCACTTTATAATAACTGTCTTATTTAAATGGTTATTAAATAGATTATTAACATCAGTAAGATGTTAAGTGGAGGTTCGGTTTTTAACACATTTAGCCCCTTTTCTAGAGTGTCTAGGGTGCAATAGAACGATTGACACCAAAATTTAGATGCTTAGTCCTGTCTCGAGTATACGGCTATTTCAGAATCCCCCTTCCTGCTTCAGACAGGCTAGCTTTGTGCATGTCTGACAATGTTCCCTAAAACCACCTAAAACATTGTTATTTTCAAATATGCTACTCACCGAGTCATCAGTGCTGTTATATAGGCATGCAAAACAATTCTCGCCGTGAAAAACCATTCCTGTCGTGTTTTATTTAGCATTTTGAAAATCCTGGAACTATTTTCTCCGATATCTCACAGCCGCCTATAAACTTCCGCTGTACGCTTAGCTGTAGACTTTTCACAAGCTGAGCAACTCTTCACGTTCAAACGTACAGCGGAAGTTTATAGGCGGCTGTGAGATGTCGGAGAAAATAGTTCCAGGATTTTCAAAATGCTAAATAAAACACGACATGAATGGTTTTTCACGACGAGAATTGTTTTGCATGCCCATATAACAGCACTGATGACTCGGTGAGTAGCATATCTGAAAATAACAATGTTTTAGGTGGTTTTAGGGAACATTGTCAGACATGCACAAAGCTAGCCTGTCTGAAGCAGGAAGGGGGGTTCTGAAATAGCCGTATACTCGAGACAGGACCAATCATCCAAATTTTGGTGTCAATCGTTCTATTGCACCCTAGACACTCTAGAAAAGGGGCTAAATGTGTTAAAAACCGAACCTATCCTTTAATTGGAAATTTGGTGGTTCCAATCAATGAGATGAGATAAATTCCATCGAGTTTGACCATTTATTAATGTAGCCATAACAAACTGTAAACTAACTGTTAACTTAGGAACTTACTCTATGCTGTAAAAATGTCTCTTAATTACCTTTACCTAACTGTTAACTGTTATCTATTAACAGTTAAATAACTATTTACTGATGTTAATAAGATGTTTAATAACCATTTGCAGAGGACGGTTATTATAAAGTGCTACCGTGATCTTTAGTGGCGGGGGAAGTTGGCACATTCTCCTCCTGTGTAGGCCTCACTCCTCCCTGCTTCCACACCACCACTGGTCCCATGAAGATCCCCAAGTTCATCCACTGACACTTCGCTCAGCAGTATTTGTGAAAGCTGTGCCCTCACTTGGAAGCAGTATTTGTGAAAGCTGTGCCCTCACTTGGACTAATTCATTGTTTTTTCTCCCTCTCCTCCACTCTGGAGCAGTGTCGGCATGCTGTCTCTGCACAGGGTCATTGTCAGAAAAAAATACACACCGCTACACATCGGAAGCTAATAGGTTAGTAATTGACCCTCCACTACTTGGCAGTCAAAACATTATTTACCAGACTCATTGAACAGTTTTTGTTAAGAAAAATAGTTCTTGACTACGATAGATGTTTATCGTAGGATTATAACCTATATGTTACAGCATACATTTGGGGTGTGTGTGTGTGGGGGGGGGGGGGGGGGACATATTCAA
>JAODXP020000008.1:207362-249862 GCA_027497455.2 Sardinella longiceps
CTCTGCACCATAGGCATGACTGACAAGGAAACTGAGGAAGCGTGTATTTTCAAATTTAGCCAATGCGAACGTTACTCTAGGATCTTGAACCCTTCCCCTAAAGGGGGTTAGGTCTAGTGTAGGGTAAGGCACAGTAGTGACTTGGAGGTTGTGCTGCCTGGAAGGTGCCGTTGAGGGGAAAAAATACCATTGAGTGTATACCTGACAGGCGTGACACTCAAACTGTACAGGTCCACATTTTTTAGTTGTGAGGCTGACTTGGACCCCATTCTAATTACCAACACCATTAGTAATAAATGCACGTGGCATACCATTCACCATCAAAAACACAGATCAAAGCGCACAGCATGGAGGGTGCAAAAGGTTATTCATTATGTTTGATAAGTTCATAAAGGGAAAAAAAAATCAAACAACTTCCCTTTTGATAAGCATTACATAGTCAGAGCTGGGAAACGGTGGGAAAACACTCATTTCATATCTGGACAAAGATGAAGGAAAGAGGAAGAATGATAGGATGTGCTTTCCCCCCTGATATATATATATATTTTTTAGTCCGATTCTGTAGGCCTATCTGCAGTTTGATAACAGGGTATAGTAAGAGAGGATGATTGTGATAATGATGGTAAATACGTGAGAGTGCTGTAGGAGCACTGACTGTTTTTTATTTTTTTATTTTATCTATTTGTTTTTTTTGTTATTCCTTGAGCTGAGTGCAGAAGCAGAACAATTAGTCCCATTTAAGATGATGAGCTTGCAATCAGCAGTAGAAAACCCCTATTATACTGCCTGCATTCCTGCCTAACCAAACCATGAAAGCACACTAACAATAATCCAATGCAAATCCTCCTGTCTCCAGCATGACGCATGTTAATTTCACATTTGCCTCTGAAAATAAATGTAATCACATCGAGTGTGGAGCTGATGAGTCCAAGAAAAAAAAAAAAAATCCTCTGTGTCTCCAAGGTTGGAGACGACAGAGAGAAGTCGAAGCAGTGCCAGCCAAGGACAAGCAGGGTCTGCATTTGCATATCCACCACCTGAGCCACTGTAGCGCTATATGTCACGACGCCATGGCAACAGCCAACAAATCAAAGGAAATGTCACAGGGCCACCTTATGGCAAATAAGCCCTGAGAGGCAGATAAAGAGAAGGTGATGTGAAGAAAAAGTCATTTCACGATTGTAGGTTACAGCACGGCTGGAAACGTATTGGCACAAACGCTGTGAGCTTTTGATAAAAGTGAACAGAACAACAGCATCAATCACTGTTCAAAACTGTGATGAAAAAAAAGACATTTGAAGATGTTTAAAATATGGATTCCATTCACAGCCTGGCATTCAATATATGATACAGTCTCCAAGTTTTGTCAGTGAAAAATCCCAACATTGCAGAGTTCTAGTCAATGATTGGCAATTCAATTAGTTGCTGTGACAATGTAGTCATTACCATCCCAGAGTTACCAGACTTTTGGTACTTTTTGCAACTTTTTGAATTTCAGGGAACCCATGTCTAGAATATCTTCTCATTGAGTAGGTGTAGGCTTCCATACATGATGTCCAGTCTTGTGTGCTTTGCCAACAGGATCCAACTCAATGTGTAATGAACCTGTAGCTACCCCTCTCCATTACACCATTATACACTCATAAAGTAGTTGAGGTGCAATCCTTAGTTCTAGCAATAACAGTAGTTATTCATCTTAGTGGTATATGTGTGCATTCAAAACACTAAGCTCTCTAAATTAGCTGTGGGGGTCAAATATCCACAGCCTTTCTCATGGATTGAATACTTTACCTTTACTTTTAAAGCTTGCTGTGGTAGGTATACACTGTAGATCTTCAACCATTCCTTGTATTATGGAATCTTAAGGTCATTGAAGCTTTTAAAATTTCATACATCTCTTGATCTTTGCCACTGGCCAATGGCACCCAGAGGAGAAAAATAGGGGTCTCGTTTCTCAGCTAAATTAAACTACCTGAAGCAGTCTCATAGCTCATTAGAACCACCACCGAAAAAAAAAAAAAAAAGACACCGCGCACCTCAAGCTACAGTGATCAAAACTTTTCAATCCGCTTTTTCAAACATGCAAATAGCCTAATGGGATTTGGTAATTAGAACTTTTAATTTATTAGTTATCATTGCTTGTGTCTACTGGGATGAAGCATTGAGCTCATTATTCGATAATTGCTCACAGTTTAGAGCTCCATTTCACAGCTGAGCAGGTTGCTAAGCTCGAAGATGCCGTTAGCCCCCTGTGTTGTTTGTGGCTTCACTGCTGACAAGTGGTGGGGAGGCAGAAGGGTCACCAGTGAACCTCATTACGGTGATATACGAGAGATTAGGCTTGTGACTGGAGATTAGTACACATGCTCTAGCTGGGCTGGGTCAGATGGCGATTCCGCCAAAAGCTCATTACTTGGATTTTTTTTTTTTTTTTTGCTTTGTTTTAATTTTCTTTCTTCAATGGAAATACAATGGAAATGCGATGGAAAAGTTCTAGCAATCAAAAAGCAGTCTTTTATTGCCATGCCATTAAATAAGCCGTGGAGTTGAATAATCACTGACAACAGCATGAAACAACTTAGAGATGGGTGCAATAAAATGCCAAATGGTGATCTATGACTCTCTTAGATTCCACCTACCCTCTTTCAAACTCTCATAATATACCAAGATTGTGGCACATTGCAAAATGGGGGGAAGCGGGGGTTTCATATGGGTAAATTGTCACACTGGTGATTTCTTCAAAGCAACAGCCATAATTTTAAAATTTATCACCACAATTGTGCAAACCTTTAGGTGGAACTGAGTTTAGCACAATCGTTAGGCCTTAATTCCCATGCAAGAAAAACGCCCTCTGTGATTTAAAAAATGCCTATGGGTATGGGCCTGTTTTTTAAAATTGTCTTTGATTTGAGTTAGCAGTGTGTGATCTCATGCTTTTGATAGTGAGGTGAAAGCCTTGAACATGTGGTAATTTGTTTATCAATAAGTTGGTTTATGTTAACACAGTGTCACCATTGGAGGTTCCGGGGTTGGATACTCTCTGGTGAGTGTTGTTTGGTCTTTGGTTCAAACGTAATTAAAGTTGCTTTGGACAAACAAGTTAAACATACCTACACTTGCACAAATGCAATGTCATCCTTTCCATTTATTGTAATCTAGAAAATGGCCTCCGGTGATAAATAATTTTCTGAGTAAATGTTTATTGGATATTATTAATTGGAACAGTATGTAAATTATTGACTGTTATTAACACGTCATCCATTACTTAATTAATGATTAGAGATTATGTTTTTGTCGGCGTGGGTTTGTCTATCTCTCTGTTTGTTGGTTGGTTTGTTTGAGTGTAACCAAGGCAAAATCTCTGAGCAGACAGGACTCCCAGAATAGTTCTAGGCTAAGTAACTGCAAACAGTGAGAACACAGATGGTGTTCATCCCACAGACACATTCAGTGGGATGGACTAATACACAGTTTTTCTTGATCACAGCAAAGCACACACAGTATCGTAATAGGCCACGAGTCCATTTACTACCATTATCTGGGAACATTTATGTCCAGTAATGTCGTCTTAACATTCTCCACACAAATAAAATAGTCAGGGAACATCCACAAGCAATGTAACAAGCTATGACATTGGGCACTTAATTTAGCAGAGGGTGACTCATGTTGCAACTCCTAACTGCTAGTTACTTCTCTGCAAAACTTGCCAGGAGTATATTTTTCATCAGTTTTTCTGCTTCTGTTTTGATAAATGATGACCACCATCACTCACCGGACAAAAACAAACAAACAAACAAACAAACAAACATTTATGTCCACTAATGTTGTCTTGGCGTTCTCCACACAAATAGGTAGGGAACATCCATTAGCAACGTAACAAGCAATGGGCACTTACTTTAGGAGAGGGCGACTCATGTCCAGGCTGAATGAGCAGGTGCGCGGGATATGACCATAGATGTGGTCTCTCCCAGCATCGGAAAAGCAAAACATTCTGTGGAGGTCGGTGTCGGCTTGTGGTCACCATTGGAAACTAAGCCATCCAAGGTAGCCCAGTACACCCATGTGGAGCACCAAACCCCACACAGACATACTGTACACATACACATGCTTGCTCTCCCACCCCTCTGCCTCACACAAGCTACCCAGTAAAGTTGAACTGCATGGCTAATTAACCCTAAATTACCACACATGTGTGTAGAGTGCCCTGTGCATCCTGTGACTGTCTAGAAAGGTAAACTCACACCACATCAGGCACAAACAACAAACACAAATTACGCCCGTAACATGAGTGCAAAATAACTTGAATAGGGAATGCATAGGGCCTCCTTAATGCTTTCTTCATGCATTCCATAGTGCCAGTATGTAGCTACATGGTCAAGAAACATGAGACACATCATATTTGACGTACAGAACGTAATGGCGCCATATTGCCATTTGAGAACAGAAGAACCTGTTATGGCAGGCTAATCTACTGCAATGTGCACAATGAATTTTGAATCGAAGGTCACCGGAGTCATTTCTCCTCAAATGTGACCACAATAAAGGCCACATTGCTTGTTTTCATTATAAAAAGTACAAATGGGGCAGATGTGATTAGATGCTGCAATAGTCGACTGCAGCCAACAAATACAGCTTCCTCTGTCACAGCAGCTTTGTCTTTATCTCTCCTATCCATCTGGAAGAGGCCAAAGCACTTTGTGCCCACACACTGAAGTGTGTCTGACAGGAAATCAAACTTAGTTTTGGAATGGAGATGAGCTTCATTTTCAATCCAAATACTTGCATATGAAAAGCTATCTAAACATGGGCTTAATTTCTGATGGAAGCCATGAGATTCTGTTCTTGTCTCTGAATAACACTTTTGTGTTTCAGAACACTGCACTTCCTTATTATTCTACTATCTACTATTCTCTTCTCATGCCAGGCAGTTCTTTGCTATCTACTCTACACAAAGAGTCCTAACCGCTAGTTACCTCTCTGCTAGACTTGCCAGGAGTATATTTTTCATCAGTCTTTCAGCTTTTGTTTTGATAAATGATGACAACCATCACTCACTGGACAAAAACAAACAAACAAACAAACAAAAAAGTGTCATTCTTGACTCATGTGTAATGCTTGCATTCCTATCATACCAAGACCTTTACAATGCGGACACCAGGCTTAGCCGAACTAAAACCCATGACAGGGAGAGAGTGACATGTTTGATGTACAGCTGGAGAAATAACTATTGTATGTGTCATTCAATTTTTCACTACAGGTATTTCACTAGCGGCAGGTATTTGTTACAAAGGAAACACCAGCATTTGCTCTGAGGTGTAGTACATCAGCTGTCTGACCCACATGACTATATTCACCCAGTATTTCATGGCTTGTCCAAAAGTTGTTTAGCAAACTTTTAAACAAGGCTGTTCAGTAATAGTCTTGTGGAGTGTGCCGGAATAGAGGCGATGGCTGTTAAGTGCACAACCATTGTTTTCTCTTTACCTGCTGCCTTCCAAGTCTTCATTTAGCTGTTTCTGAGTGGTTCTTTCTTCTTCAGTTAGGCTAACCTTTAACGCCTTGAATAGAAAATCGAAAAGAACTCCTGTCTGATGGTGGAGCGATATTACATCCACTTGCAGATAATGGCTTCGCCAATGTTATTAGAAGAGTCAAAAGTTTTGAAATCTGAAAACAGTTATATTGGTATGTCTGGCAACAATAACAAGGTTGCCAAGGTTCTGGGAAATCTCTTTGCTTTTACCAATGAGGAGATATTCTTGTGCAGTGCTTTTGTAAAGGAAGAATGTGTTTGATGCCCTCATAAATGCAGAATTATGGCTGATATGAATATGTACAGATAAAGGGCAGAATTACCTTCAAACTTATAGATTACAGTTGTTTCATTGCCTTGGTGTGTTTTTATCTTGTGCATTTCCACTTTCTTATAGATTAGAACTAACTTTATGGGCCCTGATGTTTTAGTTTCTTTACATGAGCAGAATTCAAAGTGGCATTAGTTATCTGTATAGTTTGCAGGATTGTTACTGTCCATGATAGCCATTTGTGAAGAGTTTCAGTTGTGAACTGGTATAAAAATTGTTTGCTTCTTCTGTCTGGATTTTGGAGCTTCTCTCCTCCTTCACCAAGACTGACTTTGACGGCAGTCGTAACCCACATCCTTGAACTTCATTGATGCTACTGAGTCCCATCACCTTGTCAGAACTACCTTGACAAAGTCAGAAAATAAAATGATGCGCCATTCAATCTATAGTGTGCTTATGGCGCCACATCCTCTCACAATCACAGAGCCCAGACTTAGAGCTGATATGTCACTCACCAGCGTAATCCAAGGCAAAATGTGAAGTACAGGCTTGAGAGGTCTGTCAAACTCCAATTCTTCAACTGCCAGATTCAGGTGAAGCATGCTATCATCTCTCAGACTCTTTGGGCACAAACAGACCCATAAACCCAAAATCCACAGCTTGTGCTATCGAGAAAGTTGTGGAGAATCATTCCTCTGTGTTGGCAAGGGAGACTGGCTAAGATAGTGACAGGCCAAAGACTTTTATTTTAGCTGAACCACAACTCATCTGTATGTTCTGTAATCACAGTCATCTGTAAGCATGCAACTGAAAAAACTTTATGTTATTCATTAGTCAACAAAGCACATCTGAAGTCTGAGGTCTTACTGTGAGCTATAATATGATAAAATCACTTTTGTTGTTTATAAAAAAGAAATCTGTTAAAATTCCTGTAATCACCCAAGTTGCTCTAATGATCCCCCTCTTGTGCTTTACCTGGCTGCATGGGATCAATTAAAGTATAATTCACAACAAGGAAGTGGGACTTGCAGCTGTGTTCAGCATGACATCAACACACAGGCAAACACACAGGCACACACACACACACACACACACACACACACACACACACACACACACACACACACACAAATCTAATCTGACCGCAACAGCAATTTATAAGAAGGGCCTGCAGAGACTGTACTCTTTTTTTTTACGAAACAGAGTTGTTTTTTAATGTACTGTACGTAGGAAAATCATTGATGGTTCTATGCTGTAGGTCTTATTGAGTCTACTGTCTGCTGGTATGGTAAAACAAAGCAAAAATGGTCTGTCCTGTATTGTACACCAATTTTTTGTTCCCTTCTTTTTTATTTTGTTAGAAGAAGGGAGCAAAAAATTGGTGTGCGGACCATCTTACATTTCATTTTGATCCAGCACCCGTCCAAAAACGAGTAAAGGATGTGCGTGGCCACAGGACTATACTGATCCTGTATTGTAAACACAGCCAGTGACCAATACAACAGCTGATATGTCACAAATATGGGATGTACGGTTGATAAGCTACAGTGAGGTCCATTGTAACCTCTAATGACCATCCCCATTCGCCTTAGTCACCGGAACGTTCTAAAGACGTTGAGGGGCACACTTCAGGGTACACTGGCATACCGTTGCTACACAGCCAGCTGTCATGGCGCTCACTGTTGTGTGCCGAAATGCACATCCTCAAGAGGAAAAATCATACCGTGGGCAGACTTTCCACCGTTTCCCAAAGAGCAGGCACTTCGTTTAACTTTCGTACACCTCAAGCGTCAAATTACGTTAATTACGTCAAAATGGCCGCCAGGTGAATAACGCGAATTAGAAGAATTTGTTCCTCTTCCATCTGGTCAGAGCTATTGGCTACCTAGGGCAAAATGCAATAGATACAATTTTCTCTTTGTCTCTAATGCAATTACAGTAACAAACTTACAGTAACCAATCACTAAATCATTCATGCCACTTTAAGCTGCATAGGAACATGTATCTATAATCTATTATATTTTATGTTTATTTATCAATCCATATACAGACAAATGCCTTAGTGCAAGTGTGACCGGGGAAGGTTGTGTGTAAATGCTCCTTTATGTTTGTTAAGTTTTGTCTTGTATTCATGTATCTTGTATTGTTTATGCCTTTTTAACCACTGATGCCAACCAAATGTCCCCCTGGATTTGACTGAACACACACACAGGCACGAGTAGGCTACAGTAGTTTTAAACAGACATGCATTACATAAAAACTTAACATCGACAATTTATACATTGATCTGAAACGATCGATCTAACCAAGCTCCGGTGCAATGTTTTTTTTTTTTTTTTTTATCTGGTAAATGCTTTCAGGGACACTGGTGCCGTTATCGTGCGTGGTACCTTCACCCAGCAAAAGATTAGACTGGCTCAGGGCCAGACAGGCTATCTGCTTATTAAAGAATAGAAGGGGAAAGATGTCTATAGCCTGCACTTCATATGGTAATGGAAGGAAGGAACACCACGTCCTTATCCCAGCCACATCTATTGTACTGGAGATGCTGTTTGTTTGTTGGCACTCAAGTTTGTCTGAGCATGAAATTGTACTCTTGAGGCATGCTCCAGAGAAAAAGCATTCTATTTGTATATTTATTTGTCAGTAAAAATAGATGGGGGTGGGGGGTGGGTGGGGGGGTTGTAATAAGAAGCCTTTAGGCATTTTTACGCAGGAGAAGATGCTACTTAGACAGTCAGACAGCACATTATTGCCAGCAAGGAGGTGGGACTGTGTTGAGCGAGTGGGCCAACAGGACTGCGTCATTGTAATATCCTTTGTGTGTGTGTGTGTGTGTGTGTGTGTGTGTGTGTGTGTGTGTGTGTGTGTGTGTGTGAGAGAGAGAGAGAGAGAGAGAGACGGAGTGAGAGAGAGAGAAAGAAAGAGATTGTGTGTGTGTGAGTGTATGTGGGTGTGTGATAGCCTTCACTGTGTGTGCTTGTTG
This sequence comes from Sardinella longiceps, assembly GCA_027497455.2. Taxonomy (NCBI): domain Eukaryota; kingdom Metazoa; phylum Chordata; class Actinopteri; order Clupeiformes; family Clupeidae; genus Sardinella; species Sardinella longiceps. The sequence goes on from JAODXP020000008.1 coordinate 216,153, forward strand.
TATTTAGTTTGTGAACTCAAGCTGTGTTTGTGGCTCTTGGTTGGGGTGGAGATAATGGTCTGTCTGGAATCTGGCATGTCCATCGACATGCGGATGGATCTGCAATTTGTAGCAGAATTGAGGAGAGAAGGAAACGGTGAGTGAGAGGAAAGCCCGACTGATCGTTCTAAATATCTGACATCTGCCCAGGCTTGAAAGCAACCAAAGAGATTTCCATTACCACCAGCCGAAGAGAGCATGTGCAGGAAACATGCACAGGGCAGAGAGGAGGAGTGATCTGAAAGAGAGGGAGAGGGAGAGAGAGAGAGAGAGAGAGAGAGAGAGAGAGAGAGGTAAACAAGAAATGTAAAAAAGAGTGTGTTCGGTTCGGTGTCAGGCTTTTTGTATGACTGCGGAGAAGGGTGTTACATTTACAGTTTTACAGCGCTCTAAATCCCTTGAGAATTACATTGTTACCTTAATTACCCACAAGGGGTTACGTGTTTATTTTAGCACTTGAGAGGAAAAGAAAGACCAACCGAAAGTGGCATATGTGTCACCTCGTCTTGGGCGTAACCCAATAATTAACATGCACCCAGCCTGCCTAAAGTCTTGGGGGGCAGCGAGCGACTGTCATGGCCAGGTACGTCACCTACACAGCACGCTCTCATTACCTCTAGTGTGCTGCGCGCTCGTAAGGATTCTGGGTCGAGACAGCTGGCGGTCATGCTCCGCAACACATTCCAAATGCCAACGCAGTAATAACAACCATAACTAAAAGATGCCCCATTAATCACTGTCACCTCCAACACCATCCAAAACAAACTTCTCACTATAGAAAGAGATGCATTCTACACACACACACACACACACACACACTAGACTTGTAGTCAAGACCGCTTAGACCAAGACCAAGACAATACCAAGACCAGAGGCTAACGAGACCAAGACAAGACCAAGACCAGAGGCTAACGAGACCGAGACGAGACCAAGAAAAATTGAGGCCGAGACCAAGAACGAGACCGAGACCGAGAAAAAAAAAAAAAAAAAAAAATTAGACTAGGCTATGTTGGAAGTTATAACTTGATTGATTGATCATTTCTGGGTAGCTGGGAGAATGACAAAGTCAACTCCATTACATTCAATTCTACTCTATGTTGGTCTTGCTTCTACTGGTAAAAGTAGGCTAAGTCTTTGAGAGCGGGTTTCTCAAGCCAGGTGGCACATTAGAAATCTTTGGATGTTTTTTTTTTGTGTGTGTGCATTTTAGATAGCTAGCTCCTTTAAACTTTTAAAGCATTTAAACCTACTGCTATAATGAGATGAATGTGCCACAATAGGCCAACTTGATGGGTGCATTCTACTTTTTATTTTGTTTCCTTTAGTTTTAGATGTAACACAACATGCAGTGTGCCAATGGTAATTAAAAATAAGAAATAGTTCCACACAATGGGCAAGACATGGCACTATGCAGCCTTCATAACACTAAATGAAATACTGACTTAGACAGTTTAAATTTGTACTTTTAAAGTAGAATAGGTTGAGCAAAAGATTAACCCCTGTACTTTTCTGAGATGCATTTCATTCATATCTGCCCATAACTGCTTATTTTGATTTCTGAAAGTTGGCAACCCAACCAGGCCTACCAACATACTCTGTCTATAACAAAGACTCTATACTAGGCTTCCTTCTAACATGGCCTAAGTTAATTTTAAGAACATACAATACAAGATTACGGTTTCAGCAGAAGCTAGCCTACTTTGTGAGATGACAATGGGGCTGGTGCAGCCTAGCCTGACATAGCCCGCCCATAATACGAATGTTCATCCATATCCATGGTCTGGGAAAGGTCTTCTGGGGCGTGTTTACATCGGTAGAGAGTCTACCGGCCAGTAAGCGAAGCTAATTAGACGAGCTGTCCAATCGTTTCTAACCAGAAGTGAATGCCCTCCCCCCGCAGTATAATCGCGTCAGGTTAAAGAACCCCCAGACCATGAATACGGATGAACAGCAGTATTATGGTCGGGCTATGTCAGGCTAGGTGCAGCCTGCACTTTTACCAGAGAGGGTTGAGGCGGAGCAGTATTCCATAATCTTTGCTTTTACTGCTTGATGTTTCTCATCACTACATGCGGTGTAGGCTAATGTAAAACCCGGAGCGGATTATCAGAGGTAGCCTATACATTCGCTATTACATCAAGTGGAATGGATTCTTTCGGGATGCAATAGACTTGTTTCACACCTGAACATTCCGACATTCCATGGTAGTAAACTGAACATTCTATCATTGAAATGCATTGGATTTATGCCTCTTTCTGACTTGAAAAAAATGGGTAATAACTAGTGCTGTCAAACGATTAAAAAAATTAATCTGATTAATCACAAAATTTTTCAAAGATTAATCGTGATTAATCACTTTTAATCGCAACTCATTTCCTCCAGTAGGAATTTGGATGCTAGGGTATATTGGATCCTTATTTTGCCCTGTAAATGCCCTGATACTGAATAGTTGGCTTTGTTCGTCTCAAATGGGGCAATTCACACCTGTCCCCTACCCCGAAGGATTCCCCAAACATGTTGTTGGACAGTCAGGAGCTAGGCCATAATCTTTGTATAGTTTGACTTGATAGCTGTTCCATTTTCTATCTGAAATTTAACATAATACATGCCATGAAAGTGGAACCATATCCATCAGGAGTTAATTTCTTTAATCCGAGTTAAAATTTTTGGATTAATCACGTGATTAATCAGTTAATTTTGCCAGCACTAGTAATAACATTTCAAACATGTTTAAATTCACTTTCTTTCAAATAATACACATTTGAAGCACACAAATTGGGAAGTCCCGAATAGATTGATGCTTCATGCACAATAATGTAAAACCACTTTTATCTACTCTGGACCTCCAAATTTGCGTGCTTCAAATGTGTATTATTTGAAAGAAAGTGAATTTAGACTTATTTTAAATGTTATTACCCATTTTTTTCAAGTCAGAAAGAGGCATAAATCCAATGCATTTCAATGATAGAATGTTCAGTTTACTACCATGGAATGCTTTTAGAACCTCGGAATGTTGAGGTGTGAAACAAGTCTATAGAGATAACTTTGAGAATAGGCTACATCAACGGCGTTCATTTATCGCCTGATACGAGTCACTCGCAGGAGATTTGACATCATTCACAAGCGTCCATGAGCCACTAAATACGGGAGTTTTTACGATGTCTGTGTCTCGGTAGCCTATACTAAATTTACGAAAATTAAAGATGAAAGATTTCATTCCCATAAATACATTAGTGATCAAAGATCATGTTAACTAGCATGACATCTCGCTCAGCCAACACATGCCTATGCATACACGAACATTTCATAATTAAATTGCCTACATTTTGCGAATGGAAAGTAAACTTTTAGGACGGTAATTTAGAGCTGCATCTAACTGAACGTGCGCGGCTCTCTGTCACTGAGAGACCGGCCCATAAATGCATTTGAGAGCCTTGCTCTGCTGCAGCAAGGGGTGTCTTTTGCGCATACTCACTTTCGTTTTGGTGCGTCTCATTGTTTAGGCTGTCATTTAAACCTGCAACTTGACATCGTTAAAATATATTTATTGCATTTATTTATCTTGTCTTGGTCTTGCAAGACACCAAGACAAGACCAAGAGATCCGAGACCAAGACAAGACCAAGACAATACACTGTCAAGACCAAGACGAGACCGAGACCATGTAAAATTGGTCTCGAGACCGGTCTCGAGACATACAACTCTAACACACACACACACACACACACACACACACTGAGAGAGTAAAAAGTACAAGGGGCATGCAAAAACGCTACTCAATTGCTTATTTAGTGTTTTTTGGGGGGGTTGTGTACTGAGGTGTTCAAAAAAAAAACTTGGAGAGCGGCTTTCAAGTTCTTAAAACTACAGTGCCTCAATTGTCAAATAAATGCACCCAGACATTGTGGTGCACATTATTCATAAAACCAAAGTATTTTACATGCTAATCATATTCATTATTTCTCCCCACATCCTCCAAACCTCCCACTTGTGTTTGTCACAGCAAGGGGTGCAGAACCTACACAGGGATCAGCCAGAGAGACAGATTACCTCCCAAAGAAGGGGCTGCTTTAAGGTCAGCCGTCTCTTCTACGGCTGTATCCCCAAGCTGTCCACAAATCCTTGGGTGCCGAAAATCCCTCTGATTAGGGGAGAGGGGAACGTGGCCGCTCACAGACGGTGGCAGCAGTGGGTATCGTTTCATCAGGACTAGCGTGGCGAATGTGGCTCCGCCGTGTTTTCTTTAATAATGGCATTTATCTGGTCTACTTACATTAGAGAGTTCTTCACGCCGCAGATAAAGATGCCCACAGGGTTCGAATCATTGTGCTAAAACAGGCTTCCATGGCGACAGAGTTCCAGATCTTTCTGTCTTCATAAGTCTCTCTCTCTCTCTCTCTCTCTCTCTCTCTCTCTCTCTCTCTCTCTCTCTCTCTCTCTCTCTCTCTCTCTCTCTTTTTCACTCTTCCTCTGCTTCTTCCTGTTCTTCCCTCTGGGCCTAAATCTAAATCATGTATTGCAGAAGCGCATGGAGAGCTGAGACACAGGGAGTGTGTGTGTGTGTGTGTGTGTGTGTGTGTGGAAACAGAGGGAGAGGAGGCAGTGGTGCCAAAATTGTGTTTAATGGCTTTGAAGCATAGATACATAACACAGTCATGTCCATTATCCAGCAGTGATTTATGACAGAACATCAGTTATAAATACAATGCAACTTTAGAAATAAATAAATAAAAATCTTTTCACACACCTTCCGCTGCCAGATATGACTGTTGTCTTTGCCACTTCTCATGCTGACATCTCTTGGATTCAGAACTTTTGTTTAGACAAGGTCATCACTCCCTCAAACACACACACACACACACACACACACACACACACACACACACACACACAAGCACACACAGGGACAAAAGATACACACACCATGGATGTCTGAAGCCCGCTGAGTGGCTGGCACTTGTGTGTAGACTGTCGAGACAGGAGGGGAGCAAGTCCTTGTTTTCTGTAATGAGGCAGAAAAGGTGATAGCCAGGAGTTGTTTTTTTGTTCTTCCTTTCCTGGAGGATGCTGCAGTGTGATATGCATCTGCTCCGTTCACTGCTCCGCTCAGCACTTCTCTCAGTTAGCCACTGAGCTTCTGTCATGCAGAATCTTGGCTGCGGAAAGCAGCACAACAGCTGCTGGCACCTTACAGATTACAGGTGTGTGTACGTGTGTGTGTGTGTGTGTGTGTGTGTGTGTGTGTGTGTGTGTGTGTGTGTGTGTGTGTGTGTAGTGTGTGTGTGTGTGTGTGTGTGTGTGTGTGTGTGTGTGTGTGTGTGTGTGTGACATTGGCGTATGAGATAACGAAGTGTGGTAATGCATATTTGTGAATTTGGATCTGGTGTAGTGACGGTGTGTGTATGTGTGAGAAGTTGCTGGTGTGTGTGCGTATGGACTCTCAATGAGATCCTCCTCACTGCACTCTGGGGACACAGAAGCATGTGTATCTGAATATAGTCTCTACTATAGTCTATATAGTCTCTTCCTTCAGCAGACCATAAGCCAAGGACAACATATGATGGCAGCTTCTACCCATGACAACTCTGAAAACCATTTTCCTCTGAAGTGCACAGTTTGCTGTCATCACTTCACTTCACCAGTGAGTCCATCCTTGACCTTTTCACCTCGTTCAGTGGTTGTTAAGATCTAAAAGCCACAATATATATTACACCACTTGTTTTTGTTTATAGTCATGTCACTCAACACAACATGTGTGGTTTGGCCAGAAAAAAAAAAAAAAATAGAAAAAACCTCCACAGCGAGTTTTTTTTTTTTTTTTTTGACGCCACCGAATGTGATGTACAAAATAAGCCTCACAGCTGTGGTCCGCCCATGGTCCTCTTCCATCTGCCCACAGCGGGAAAATCCACTTTCCATCCTGTGTGTCGAGCTGTTTCACAATTCACCGTGGATCAGCATTTATTGCCCCTTTGGCACAAGAACAACGTTTAGCAGTTAGGCATGGAACACAGAGTTTGTGATATATTTCAAGCGTAGCAGACACCCACTCCCCCATCCCCTCCTACCCCCTGCTAAGCATGTAGGGATTGGGGCAGTGCTGTTTATCTCCAGCTCAGCCATGCCACAGGCGGCTACCACCGCCGCCGCCGCTGCTGCTGCTACTGCATACACAAGAAGCACTGAATGGAAGAGGGAAGCAACTTCCTGACCTAACATGCATCTTTTTCTCCACACTAGCTTTTTATTGCCTCTCTCCCTCTTGCCTGTGATATGATGGGAAAAGGGTAATAAGGGGGTTATGATGAACTGAACTCCCTTCCCCTGTGGTTAGAGTGGTGCATCAGCTGGTGTTATTGGGGGGGGGGGTGAATGGCTCAGAGCAGCACTGGAAGCATTGGCAAATCAAAAATGAGGAGCGAGGATTGGGGTGGTGGTATGTTATACTGGCAGACAAAAAGGAAGAGGGAATATTAGTGTTAAAATGCATGAATTTATCAGCGTCAAGGAACTCAGCTAATCAATCCTTATCATCCTCTATGCATTGCTAAACTGGAGAAAAATGCACAGAGAGACTTTGGAGTAAAGGAATGTAATTGTGTTGCATCTTAGAATCCTCCAGAGGACTCAGGGAATCTTTTGTTCATTTATCCAAGTCATCTCCCTGAATATTTCATATTATTTGCACAGACGTAGAGTGATTTTTAATTTTTTTTTAAATCACAAGCTGCAGTCAATTTGGTGTCAATAATGTTTTAATGGACTCATTAAGGCTTGGTGCAGAACACTCATTTAGTATCACTGTGTCCCATGTACCCTTATTAAAATGGTGTCTCATCATTTTCCTGACTGTCAAGAAAATAGCACAAATTGTACTTTATGTGTAGTACAAAAGCAGATATATTTCAGAACCACAAAAAAAAGTATTCATACTCTTCCATATACAGTATATGCATTACATAACTGCTCCCTTCATAGCGATCCAAAACATACTGTACACACTTTGTGATTTAAATACTAATGCACACAAAAATGCACACATAAACATAATGCAAAAAAACCATCCACAGCTCCTCATTTCACATACAGCACAAACATAAACACGGTAAAGCCACATTCACCGGGCCAAAGGAAATGACATCAATAGGCCAAAACCACTTTCTGGCGCATTAAAAAACCTATTTGACTCTACACCGGCCCATAAATACGTATCTGCACCACATGCACATATGCATGCATAATAACACTCCTCCTTTCATGGAAAGTCCGGCGGTTCACAGAGTTCATGGTGTTCTCGCGGGTGGGCGGAGGAGGTGAGGGTGAGGATGCGGCTTTGGAGCCGGCCTTTGAGGGGGACCATAAAAAGGCAGCGCCTCCCCCTAGCTTCAGGCTCCCCTGTGCAGCTAGAGTGAGCGCTGAAGGGGAGAGAGACCCGAGAGAGAGAGAGAGAGAGAGAGAGAGAGAGAGAGAGAGAGAGAGAGAGAGAGAGAGCTCCGCCTGGATTATCATTTCATTTCCGGCGGTGCCAATCACTCTGGGTAAACAGCAGAGGCAGCAGAGGGTAAACCTGAGGGAGAGTGAGGCTAAGCGGAGTGGCTGGTTGGGTGGGTGGGTGGGTGGATGGATGGGTGGAGGGGGGATGGTGGAGAGGGAGATGAGCCACAAGGCACGTCTGCTGCAGATGCATCCAGGTGGGCTGAGAAGAAGTAGAGGGAGCTGTGGTTCGGGGAAGACAAACAACTATCCACTGACTTGAAACTTTGTACACAGGTACACACACACACACACACACACACACACACACACACACACACACACACACACACACACAGAGAAATCTGCACATGCATACAGATAGCATGTGGCTCTCCCTTGATATTAAAATGTTTCCTGACTATTTGCCCTCGGAGCAGAGTGGATGTGTACTGTAGCTTCCGGGTCCACTGAATTTATTGTGCTTTGACGTCAGTGTCAGAACTACACAATTGTAAGCCGTATTTAACAGCGCTCCTCTTACCTGTCCATTTTCTGTCAGGAAATGAAATTATGACGAGGGGGAACATAATGGAATTGAGCTACAAACCCTCAGTGGGCACGACATGCACCTGACCGTAATTTCAGATAGGAAAATAACAATTGAATATCAGCCCTAAAGGAAGTAATGGATAATACTAGGGCCACACAACTCTGCCCATCTCACAGCACAATAACACAGAGGCCCTCCCTGCTCTCTCTCTCTCTCTCTCTCTCTCTCTCTCTCTCTCTCTCTCTCCCCTAGTCTTTATCTGGCATGAATTAGCCAAGCCCTGGCCAATCTCCACTGTCTGTAATGGTGTGAGTGCACATGGCTCCCCTGTCATTACTGCCTGGGCCTGACATTCCCTCTGAGTGGACCGGGGATGCAGGGATGCAGCAATCAGAACACCACTCACTCACTTACTCCCTTATTAACTCACTCACTCACTCACTCTCACCAATTCATTCACTCACAGTCATTTACTCACTCACTCATTCTTTCACTCCCTCACTCTCAGTGATTCACTCTCACTCACTCACTCACTCACTCACTCATTTACACACTTGCTGTCACTCATTCACTCACTCATTCACTTACTCATTGACTCACTCACCCACTCATTCATTCACTCGCTCACTCATTCACTCTCTCACTCACCTCACATTTAGAAACTGCACCACAATGAAAGGAAATGGAACAGAATGGTTTCGCACAGTCACTCCCTCTCTCTCAGCACATGATTTGAGCAAGCCTCATTTATTGCTCACACATACACAACTACACAACTACACTATACATGTACATATACAAACACAGCACACACACACACACACACACACACACACACACACACACACACACACACACACACACAGATTCCCATAACAACATAAACACAAACATCTAAAGATAATTCCACAAACACAAGTGTAAAAAAAAAAATAAATAAAAAATCCTCCAAACACACAGAGACAAATGGAATGAAACCAACATGCACACCTAATGAATTTCAATGCATTACACCAGTCTTCAGCCAGTCAATCAAAGAGAAGCATAGGTTCATAGAGACTGTGGGCTCACCTTACCAGAAACAAGTTGAAATGAAAGTCCCCCTCCAGAGGCCTGCTGCAGACACGGCCCCAGTGCTTCACAAGGCCTAATTGAATTGTTTAAGGTGTGATTTGAATATATGAGCAGGGAGTCTGCTGTGCCTGGGAGCCACTTGTCATTTTGAGTTATGCTCAGAGGACAGGGAGAGAGAAGGGGAAAAAAAAAAAAAAAAAGAATTCCTTCCTTTCAACTAGTAGAACATCCCTGCCAAGTCTGGCAGTTTGATGATACAGAAGCCTGGGACTTAAATTGATTTGGAATCCAATGGTTGATCTAATACACATTCAGGTTTGCCAAAAATAAAGTCACAAACTGATGTAAACACTGACCCAGGAAGTTGAAGGACATACAGGGTTCTGTCGACTGGGAATGCAAGGACTGTTATTTACTGTAACATGACACAACATACAAAAAAAAAGAGTTGGGTTGGAGAGAAATCATTCTGATGGCTGCAATCCAGTGATCCAGTGAGCAAACACACACACACACACACACACACACACACACACACACACACACACACACACACAGGAGAGAGAGAGAGAGAGAGAGAGAGAGAGAGAGAGAGAGAGAGAGAGAGAGACATCCTACTGCCTGAAAAGATATACATTTTGCTTCACTTCCTTTCATATTAATTACTCTAGCATACACATCATAATTCAACTGCCATACATGTGCCCCCTTATGGTTACTTATGGTCAAGTAGGTCCTTGTTCCAAGCAATCAACTTGCCACAGGAAATACGTAGATCAAAACACTCCACTGCATGCTTGTCACATGATGTGAATGTATATCACTATGAAGCTCTCGCCCAAGGGTATGATTGAAACATACAGTAGAAGCCCAGTTAATGCATATGTGTAGGATAAGAATATGTAAAAAAGCACTTCATTAAAATACAATCCAATAATAAGATTAACATCAACAGCACACAACCCAGTGCAACACCAATCCCTTTCATTGCCACTGGCAAAGCATTAATGCAATGACTGACATATAGATTGAAATGATCAACATGACTATGGTTGTTGACTACTCTAACCCCAATTTACATTGCAAATAGCATTAATGTTGTGTTCCTGATGCAAGGGGTATGGGGAGTGGGTAGAGTCAGAGTCAATATTCAAGCACATAGACACGTGGTGATGTAATCATCCTCTTACGAGTGTGTTTCTGATTTTATGTGTATGGAGTGTGTGTGTGTGTATACAGTACATGGAGTGTGTATGTGTGTGTGTGTGTGTCTGTGTGTGTGTGTGTGTGTGTGTTGCAGAGGAGAGGGAGTAGGAGGACACACTGATGCACAGATATGGCAGCAAGCCTTCTTCTCTCGGCTGTTTGCATCCTGTTGTGCTGATAGCGCATCCGCTACACCGCGGGCATCTGTCAAGTGGGCCCACGGAACCATGGAAGGCCGCATCCATGATAACAATAAAATTACAGAGTAGCCATGGTATCAGAGCGGGATTGCAGTTTGGGATGGGGTGGAGGGGGGGGGGGGGTTGGTAGCTGTGCATGATGGGCCCATACAAGCAAGCAGTAAGGGGAACTTTTTCCCTCCCTCTCTCTCTCTCTCTCTCTCTCGCTCTCTCTCTCTCTCTCTCTCTCTCTCGCTCTCTCTCTTCCCCAGACCAAGGTCATTAGAATGGAGACATTAGCATGGATTAAAACGAGGCTCAGAGCATAAAGCGGAGGTTTTAATAGTGTTTACTCAGTGCCTTCGCCAGAGGGCAAGCACTTTAGAGTCGCTTCATCATTTCTGCGTTGCTTTTCCATATACTGGTTGCCTAATGGTTGTAGGCAATGTGAAAATAAAACCAACATAAATTTACTTCCTCCACAGTGAATTAAGAATCCATTGGTGTTTTAAGCATGCAAAAAAAATAAATAAATAAATAAAAAAAAATACCCTTGACTCTTTCTGACTCAATAGTGTCCTAAGGTTGCAGTGCAGTTACTGTTTGAATGAAGAGAGCAAAAAGAGTGGGAGACGGGTTAGAGAAAGAGAGAAAGCGAGAGAGGGAAAGAGAGAGAGAGAGTAGAAAAAATGACATGGAAAAAGAAAGAAAAGTAAAGACCAAGTCAATGTACACTTTTCCTACTTGGTTGGTTACTGGAGCCCATTGTAAGAATGATGTGAACCACAGCAACAGACAGTCGGTGTGTCTCTCTCTCTCTCCTACCAGTGGGGCAAGATGCCAGGAACCACACTGCCCCCAGCAGGGCTTCCACTTCAACTTCAAGTGCCAGCGGTGGCCTCCCCATGGCTTAAATAATCCGTCTAGAAGCCACACATGTCTGGACTAAAAACATGGAGTCTCCTCCCCTTCATGCTTTGGTTGATAACATCTGTAGGCAGGGGGGAAAAAGCTTCCAACATGCAGGGAATCGATGCTCGGCGGCAGCACGGTAATGACATAGCAGTTCGATGAGGAGCACAGGTCTGACTGGTATTTCTCTATTTTCCCACATGCAGACTTCCCTGAGCTGATAACTGAAGGCTCAGAAATGCTGATTGGATCCGTTTTTTTTCCCCACTGAAAAAAAAAGAAAAAAAAAAGGAAAACTGTCCGGGTTCATTAAAGGGACAGCATTCTTTCTTCAGTGTGGAACAGTACAAAAGCCAAGCTACTGTATATATTTCTTATTATTCTCATTGAGAGAAGATGACAAAGGGAAACTAGGCCACATTTAATGTTGTTTATAAATTGAAGCAATACCCCAGCGGACTTCGATTGCAAGCTGTAGCCTATGTGTACACAGGCTCGACTCAAACATTAGTTTGAAGTGAAAATTAAATCGGTACCAGCCTTCTAGATTTTTGCTGTTCTTTCTATCAATCCAGTGGCTTTCAATGAGTATGCATCAGCACTCTGTCTTTGACAGACAAAACGCTATTTCTTGCATACTTCAGACTGTTTCTGAAGACAGCACTGTACCAATTCTAAATTTGCTCTCAATGCCAACTAGGATTGCAAAGTCAAAATAAAAGTCCATCACTGGTAGTGAACGAATAGAGTGGGAAATCTGCATACTTAGCTGTTGGCAATAACTTAAATTTTATATCAGAGACAATAAGATCCAGTAAAGTTGAAAAACAAACTATCTCAAAGTTCCTCATAACAGAGAAATTTTAGTTTTTGTGCAAAAATGAACATTGCAAAATGGGTAAAATGCAATTTGCAGATACTATGGGCATATCTGTTTAGAGCACTGAGGCGCAACCATCCAATACAGGCACCTCCATCCACATATTGTAGTCCACACCCTTTCCAGAGCAGTCTTCAGCTCAACGGAGCTCTATGGACCTCATCCAGCAAACACGTCACCAAACTTTGTCTTCTTTAAATCCATTGAAGTTTTTGTTTGTTGCTATCCCTGCTACATTGCAGCAACAATGTGCTGCAGTATGTTCAGTTAGTTATAGAGGGTTGAATCAGAGAGGTCAGAATTCAATGGCTATTTTATTGTCCTTGAGAAAGGCTATGCTAAACATAGTCTCTACATGACTGTGGTGTAGTCCCTTCCTTTTTCATATCATGATTGGTGAGTTACAGTGTTGTAAAAACCTGTAGCTCCAATGACTACAGTGACAACAGATGATCACGGACCTAGCGGACCAGAGGTAACTTATGTAGAACAAATCCAGAACAATGTAGTATTGTTGAGAATTTAGACACCCGGCTCCCTGTTTTTGCAGTTTGTGCTTGCATTTGTCTCTAAAGTGCTGCCCTAACACCTCGTGACAGCTGGCTGTGACCCACAACACAGAAATTGCAATTTTAAAACTTCCACCAATCGACCTATAAAGTGTTATAGAAGCATCACAGTGGCTCATAACCTTTTACAATAGGGTAAATGAAGCTAAAAATAGTTGCATAGCTCCCGTTTAAAAAGTCATAGGTTTGCCTGGTATACTGTATGCCTTTAAAGACCCTTTCATGAGGTTTCTGTGTGCAACTGACCTAAATGATGAAAAAAATAAGAATTACAAAGCAGTTTGAAACTTTTCTCATTTTTCACTGAGAGAATTGGAATAAGAATATTATTTTCATAGCAATACAGTTTATGTCTTCATGTTTGAGCTAGAGAAGGCCTAACTGCTTTTCCACACATTGTTTTTACTACATTGTAAAGTGTTACCTTACATTCTGTTCCTGTTCCCATTCATTCTCACCATATCTCTGATGTTCATCATTAGAGATAAGATGGCATATTATCTTGTTGTTTTGGTGCTTGCACTGTCTGCATGTGTCACCTGCATCAGTTCCTATTTGCTCTAGTCTAGCAGACCACTCTGGCACCAATCATGGACTGATTCAGTTTGGTCTATCTAGGACTATACTTACAGTCAGGCTATTTCCTTGTCTAGTTAGAGCAGCTGGTGGATCTTTATATGAAGCATGCTGTCTCTCCCTTGCTGTGCATCATTGTAAATAAAACCCTGATTTTTCTAACTGTCATCTAACTTGGTCTCCCGTTGATGTCACAAAAAATTCCTATCTACTGCATCCATTATTCCCTGTTATTTGAGATTCCTGAGCATTCACTTGCAGACTGCATCTGTAAAGGCTAGCTGGTGGCAGTAAGTTTAAATCCTCACATTTTCTATCCTATAAGAACACTTCTAATTGCTGAGTTAGAAGCCTGCTTTTCAACTCAGTGGTTAGAATGTTTGACTCCCATGCCGTGCGTTTTTTGTAGTTGAAGGGGTGGCGGATTCGAGATCTGTGTACGGTGCAGACCGACCCCGGCTGCATTGGTGCAGTGACTTGGATGGGAGTGAGGATTAAGATGGGGTTTAACGGATACCAACTAGCTCGGCTATCGCTGGCGGCAGTACGTGTAAATCCTCATATCCTCTGTTCTTTAAGAATGCTTCTAACCGCTGTGCGCAGTGCGGACCAACCCCGGCTACACATTCATTGAAGTGCTGTTGAAGATATTGTCCAGAATATAAATAAAAAAAAACATTTTACTGTACAACGTCAAAGACAGAGTGAATTCTGTGTGTCACAGAATCACACACTGCTCTGCTTGGGAACCTGCACTCACACAGGTAACAGTTGAATCATGAAGAAGGCATTTGTGCTCATTCTCATAAAAGAAAATGTAAAATAAATTGATTTAACACTTGGAACAACACACCTAGAAATCCTGTGTTGTAAAAGAGAGGCATGAGTCAAAGAGGACTGGTTAAAATCAAGTGCAGCTAAAGTGGAGAGCAAAACGAAGCGTTTGCTTTTTTCACGTCATTGATTTAGCACCACGATTTTGTCTAGACACACAGATTAATGGGGATTACAGAGGAGAGCCAGGTAGGATCTCAGAAGACAAGTATATGATTTGTGAGAGTATCTGAATGTGTGTGTGTGTGTGTGTGTGTGTGTGTGTGTGTGTGTGTGTGTGTGCGCTCGTGAGGGAGAATGTACACGTGTGTCGCCATGAAGCAAACTTGGGTCACGGCTTCGGTTGTGTCCCTCATAAACATAGATCTTTCCCTTATAATTAGGCAGCCTTGTAAGCGGGAGCTTGTGGAATAGTCGGGCCGGATCAAGGGGATGAAGTTGCCCACTAATTAGAGTCTCGCTGGAGTAAAGTATAGCATCAAAGCTGAAGGCTATGAATACATTACAGGGCTACAGTAGAGAATAGGCTTTAGGTTGGAAACCACAAGAGTGAAAATGACATGGCAACTCTTATGTTCTAATACACATGCACACCATGACTTATGTATGAGGCATCATACCACACCCCCCCCGCGCCCACACACACACACACACACTCACAAAGACACACACGCATACACATGAACAACGTTTAAATATAGAGATGTGAAGAACTTACTAAAGTAGAGAGATGTGAAGAATTAAACTACTGTAATAACAAGCCATTCTCTCTCTCTCTCTCTCTCTCTCTCTCTCTCTCTCTCTCTCTCTCTCACACACACACACACACACACACACACACACACACACACACACACACAAACATTAAATTAATTAGGTGCAAGAACATGAATGGGGTGTTCTTAAATCAAAAAGGTATTTATTTGTAAACACACTTTAAATGACTCAGTGTAAACACCAATCATACTGCTGAAGAGTTTACACCTAGGATAAGCATAATATCAAACTGAATATGTCCATGAAAACATGCCCACTGAGCTTTAGTATTCAAAGACACTCACTAAGCAAACAAAACTGCAGGTGCTCATATTGCAGGTGCATATTTTCATCTGTGTTTTTTAGGTGGTTGGAATAAAGGTAAGTTTACTGGGTATTCTTTGCAGTAGCCTTGCTACTGGGCTCAGGGCATAAATTCACTCAATCACAGCAACTGATCTGATAAAACTACAGTATTACATCTACAGTAAGTAGATTTTTTATATACAGAGATATAGTTTGCTCCTCCATTTCATAACCAATCCTATCTACGGTACATAACAACCTCAAAATAACTTTATGGATGACCTAATCAGCTTTGGTTTGTTGAAGCATGAAATAAACAAATGCTTTTTTTTTTTTTTTTTAATCATTGCGCCTCCAGCACTAGACAATATTAAACGTCTTCCTCAAGGAAATGTGCATGTGTTCTGTATCTATTTTCTCTGCGCTGCAAGCTGGCTCTTGAAAACTACCTTTCATATGCATATCTGACATGCATTTAATAATTATGTATCTCGACTGCAAAGTGTTGGTTGATCGATGCAAACAGTGAGTAGATCATTTTTCTTTGCTGCCATTTTCTTAGAATTTGAAGAAGTTTCTAAAGTTCACTTGCTACAGCCTTGAGAGCACCAAGTCATTGCTAGCATGAGTGATGATTCACAGAGCATTGGCCTGACTGGCGTGTTAGAATGAGAGTCTGTTGTACTTAATTTAGCTAGTCTTTTCTAAAAGCAAGGCTATATGCTTGTGCAACACCCAGTGACTGACACAACTGTAGGACACAAGGACAAATACATTTTTGGAAGAGGACATCAGACGTCACTGATCTTACATGATTTAACCTGGAGGAGTTGATATGTAGACAAGACATGCTTTCATTTCAGCTGTGTGAGGCTTTCAAGGTTGAAATCTCAGTTTTTCTCAGTCTTTGCTGGTGTTTGTATTTTCTCTGACAAGGTCTATTGAACAGCTATGATACAGATTGGCATCAGTGATTGTCATTTTGATCTCAGACAGCTCAACAATGAGATCCACCCACGAGTAGACATTCAATATTTTTTTTTGGTGATATTCTCCAAAGAATGTTGCCTGAAGAAGAGCTTTCTTTCTTTTTTTTCACTGAGCTGTACTGTAGCTCCTGAATAGAATTCAGAGCAGCAGCCGTCCAAAATGCGTTTGTTCCCTCACAAAACCACTGGCAGCAACATACAGTACTCTGGTGAGAGATGCGCAAAGTTCAATTGAAGTTCACAGGGGGTACTTTGGAAGCTATTTTTTGACCATGGACGTACAAAACGTAAGCAAGAGCTCCACCTAGTGTATACTACATTCGCTTTAAATAACGGGTGAAACGATGGTGATCACTGTGAGCTCACATATGAGAAATGAGAAAACTTGTCCCATTATTCATATATACAAAACTCCTTTATGGTGAACTGTTTGAGTAATTCTCCCAATAGGAAAAGGAGATTACTCTCATGAGCTCTCATGTGGAGTCTGTATGCATAAACGTCTGCCGAGGTTTAAGGTAATGCTCTGTAAATAACGCCCCGGGTTTCTAGGATTATCTCGTCATTTTATTCTGATGAAAGCCATTTGCTGCAAAGACAACATTACTTTATAGATAATAATTAAGCATTAGAGTGACAAAATATTTTTAAGGAGATTATGGCATCTTGATCCAGACTTCTATAATTATTATCTAAGGGTGTTTCTGTCCCTGGTGCATAACTATCATCAAGTATTTTCCTTGTTTAATCACAATTCCTACTCAGTCTATTAGTCTGTGATATTTCTCTCCCCTGTGGTTTTTCTGGGACTCTTTTCAAGACACACATACAAAGACTTTTTGTGGAGAAGGCACAGGTCTCCTAGCTCTTCAGCAAAATATGCTAATTTAACTCAGACTCTGCTTAGTCATAAAAAAAAACTAAATTATACGATTAGCAGTTTGCAATTAGACATTTGATTTGTTATAGGTCAGTCTGATTATCTTTTCCCAGAAAAAAATAACAGAGAAAAAATGTTTCTTCTTCCGAAATGTGATTTAATATTTAAAGAGACCTGGATTATTAGGTGAATCAACATTTGTACAAGGCTCAAAAAGAGTGAATAATTAAATTATTTAAATTATTAAGTTCTAAAAGTTTAGTTTGAACAGTTGACTTTTCCAGACATTGGGCCAATACTTTGTTGAAACTCAGCAAGAGCACTCAAAACACTCCTGCCATATTTTGTCACCTCTTTTTGAGAGTGGAGACATTATAGCCTCTCATCTAATAATAGTGTGAGTGAGGCCCAACCATCATTTAGTCAAATAAATAGATAAATGCAGGTCCCACTTGTCAGCAGTGTCATTCACCTCAATATGAATCCTCAGGTATGCTATTACCCCAGAGTGCAAAACTTCTCAGCTGTGTTCCACATGGGGATAGGCATTTATATATACTTTTTATATATAAACTTTTTAAATGCTGACACTTGTCGCCCCAGGCACAAATTGGCGTCACTCCTGGGACCTTTTTTTCCCCATTTATTAAAGTCCTCTACCTCTGGAGAGTGACAGTGGAAAATATTGTCCTGAAGTCCTCTTGAAATAAAATAGAAAAAAAAATGGAAGTACACGACCCAAGAGTATCTACTTGTTTGTGACTTTGTACACCTTTCTTGGCTGAGGATGATGCGTAACGACCAGGCACTTTTGACTCCATACTGAGATTCCAGGATGCGTGAGGAGCTCTTGGCCTCTGGTCTGGACGTGAGTGAGAAGGGTTGGCTGTTATTAAGCTCCATGTTGCCGGATCCCTGGGAAGAAAATTGATTTGGACTGACGGAGGGGGTGCTCCCTTGTGCCTGCCTCCCTGCATGGGGTTGCCTGCTTCAGTAACTCTGCTCTCCGGCCAGAGGAATGTGGAGTGAGAGAGGGAGGGAGGGAAGAGGGGAGACAAGCAAAAAAAAGAAAAGAAAGGAAGAGATTGACAGAATGAGAGATATAGAAACTTTTAGAATTTGTTCATTCATTTTGTTTTCATATACAGTCTTTCAAGAATAGTGAATAGTGAGACTGATATTTGTTTGCCATCATTGGGTGCAAGTGATCAAATATCAGCAACTTCTTTCCAGAATTACTGACTGTATCTGCTACAGTATCAGGGGAGATGAAACAGCCAGAGTTTATACTGCACTTGTGTGCGATTTGACTTTACTCCAATTTAATTATTTCTGTAGCTGTGGGTACATAGTATCGGTCGCAGGAGGATGCCTCTGTTTTTGCTCTGCTGCCTGCTCAGAATTGTTTTCAGGTCAGAGCACACTCTGTACTTCGTTTTCTTTTTCAAGATGAGAATCTTCACCCCAAGACCTGTAAGTGCATGAAAAATACACACATCTTTTGCAAGACTGCACCACTATTAAATGGAACACTATTCTTGATTTAAGAAAAATGTATGACTCTTCTGAGCATTATTTTAAGCATTCGTTTACTTTTGTTCATGCTGTTTTACTGAAGAGCTCCTCGTTTGAATGCGTATGACCTCTTCAAGCAAATGGGTTCAGGTCTTTGTATTCATAATAACACTGTTAAAGCTAAAACAATGGATGCCTATAGTCTTATGGCCTTCAGCCTGCAATAAACTAAAGCTCCTCTCCACTGAGACAGCATTTTTCGGAGGGTTACTATCTAGCATTGTGCCCATCTTAATGGAGTACTTATACAATTTGGCTCAAAGGACTCAATCAAAAAGTCAATTACTGTAGCCAAGTCCAAATGATGAATAGACCCTGGACAATGCTCCCAGCTCTATTTATCTACCTTGCCTACCTGGGACACAAATCCAGCTTAGCAAGCCAAAGGCCCCTGATGAGACTGTAAGTATTCAGAAGGTTAATGGCGTGTGAAATGCTTATGGACTTACGTTTACTCATGAAATGCTTTTCCATCAGGGGGTAATATGCTCTCTCTGTAGAATATTTCATTCCCAGACATAAGGCTTTAATAGGCCATTAAACTCCTTCAGAGTCATCGTGATCAAGCAGTGGGGCAGAAAGGGTGTCCAGGTAAATTTGAGACCAGCTTAGTGAAAGCAGAAATAATTGAGTTTTTACAGTCCGCCATGATTATTGATCCCCCCTCTGTGTGTCGTAGCGCACAAATGATGTCCGCCTCTGCTGAGAGTGACTAATGAGAACAGCTCATTAGCGGCTCATGCTAGCAGTGGGGTATGGAGAGACACTTCTACACGTGGTGGGCTATTTTAGCTCAAGAATGCAGGGACTCACTCCACACAGTCAATGGCCCTAGGAGGGGAGCTGGAATAGTGTTGTGGCATTATTCTCAATGATCATATTATATAAGTTATTTGTGTTATTAGGCGGAATGTCACACACAAGAGACATTGAAAGCTTTTTTTTCTGTTGTGATGGCATGTAGGCTATAGAGAGAATGTTTTGATTGTCCAATCAGAAATAGTAGGCCTACAAAGCACACATTGATGAAAAGAGAGATCTGCTTCTACTGGATAAATGGAATTCTTTGATTTTATCAAAAGACTTGAAGCATGCTGCAAATATGAATGAAAATATTCTGGTGACATAATATTCCTATACAACAGGCACAGATGTTATTCTTGCTCGGGAAGCTACATGGTTTACATTCTAGTTTTACCTTATAATGTTTTGTTTGACATATACAATGTCAGGAAATGTCAGTCTAAAATACTTCTATATATACTTACACAGCCCATAGAGCCTGGGAGAATGGACCTTGGGGCTCTGTATTCTCCATTCATGTGATTCCATTGATATGCAGGAATGTCACATTTTACATTCAGAAATGTGGGGCTTTCTATCTTTTCCGAGTAACTGGGAACAGGGTTTTCTGGCTTTCTATAAAACCAGGATATTTATGGTATTTTCAATACTCCGTAGCAGGAGATGAGAAAACAGCTTTAGAAAGTGTTGAGAAGGCCTGTTTGAAGTAACTGTCCTCTCAAGAAATAGAGAGTTGGAGTTCTGGGGAAGTGTGCAACAATATGTCCGATGCAATCACTGTGCTTTTTGTACAGATTAGCCTCCGAGTGCAGCATATCAAAGCTTTATCTTTTCTCAGCCCTGCTTACTCAGATGTCTATAGACCGCTCCAATAATGTGCCTGTCAGACGGAATGTACATCCCTATAGGGATGGAGAAAATACCTCAGCCTTAACAATACACTGAACCATGTACCGCAGGTCCAAGAGTCACAATTGAGGGCAAAATCGTTATAAGGAGGACCTTTTCAGTTACCCAACTACTTAACACCATATATTTACAGACAAATGGACAAGACTGTAGATGTCCTTTGATCATACAGTCTATTGCAGCCCATTCAGTGGAAGAGTCAGGGACAGGGCATATTACTTGAGTGCCAAAACCAGAGTTGAGACTGTTGCTCATATATTGTCTCATTATTTTTCCTGCTAGGAAAAAAAAACATTGCAGTTGAAATAGTCTCCTTTTGTGAAAAGATATTGTTGGGTATCATGGAGAAATGTTACATTACCTTGCAACACCTTTCACAGCAGCTACACTCAACTAAAGAAATCTCACCTCTTCAGAACCTCTGTCAAAATGTCCTCACTCCCATAGACATCTATGACATGGCTGAACACTCTTCCTTCACAGATGCCAATCATCTTAATCCCTTCAGTTTTGAAAAATAGCAACAGTACCTTGACAGGAAACCCAAACAAATCTCAGTCTGGCATTTGAGAGACTTGTCCTCAAAAGTATATAGGATTTCTTCACTTAGCCTGGCCTTCACTTGGCCTTTCTACCCAGGATTACTTGGACACAGTTCTACCCATGCAGGATCCTCTGCTCCTGGTCTGCCTTTGCACCAACTGGAAGAAGGGGTAAGTAATTGATAAAAATGAAGGAACGGCTGAGCATCACAGATGCAAATAAACAAAATTTAATAAGGTGCACACAGCAAAAAGGTGGATTCATTTATTTCTTTTAAATTCGAGTAAATAATCAAATCAATCTGTTACTGTCCATCCCAACCTGGTCCATCCATTATATTGCTCACTCACATAACTCAAGATCTTCTGCTATCTGCTTTAAAAGTACTTCAAGTGCTGTATCCACTAAATACACTTTTACAGGCAAGTTCCCCAAACTGTTTAGAGACTTGCTTCTATCCAGATACATTAGTGGGCGCTGTCCAAAGGGGTGGTGCTGAAGTGATTGGTGTCCATTTCTTAATTTCTTTTAACTCACTTCATTCATCAGTTGTTTTGCTTGTGATGAAAAGTGGTAACCATACACTGTACTGTACAATAAAACACACCAACCCCCTAATAATAAAGCAATACACAACTCAAGAAGTAAATCTAAAAAAGGGCACTATGGGTGTTCATTCCAGTTGAACCTACAGAGTATGTATGTTTGGAAGGGATAAAGGCATAGAACAGAGTGCAGTATAGGCTCAAGCACACAGGTGAATACCACCTACAGTATATTTCTCGGTGGCATTGTATATTTGAATGGCCCCTTGATACAGAAGACTTTTTCAGTCTGACTGTGGAGCACATCAGACTCAGGAGTCTGTTACTGAAAGTGCTGCTTGGCTTGTGGAATGTGGTGTGTAGAGAGGGGTGATGGTGATTGTCCATAGACAGCATTTAGGTGTGTAGGGGGTGATGGTGATTGTCCATAATAGACAGCATTTAGTGACCTCTTAGTGAATTCTTTATGTGATGTTGTTCTGATGAACACAATATCTCTGGAGTATGAAAGATAACCTCAAAAAAAAAAAAAAAATTAAAAAGAACACCTTTTGAAAAAAGCATTTTAAATCTCTAGAATATCATTCGGTAATATGATACACTTTATGAATTATGCATTAGGCCAACTTAGGCTTAATCATTGTATGAATTTTCTTGTTCAGTTACAGATTGCACACAAATAAAAGTTGAATGTAGAGACTTCTGTGCAAATGAACTGCTTGTTAGTGGGAATGTTGTTACACCAATTCTGAATATTATTGACTAATATTAGTATTATAGGCTACTGAAAAGAAAAAGCCCAGGACTAATTTGACTATGCATTTAATTTGGTTGGTATGAGTGGGTGTACCTGGGCATTTTCTTATTTCTTTTCGTTAAGAAAGCATTATTAATTTATTTTCCATGATATCCAAGAGGTTTACTAATTGCATAATATCAGGCCTAGTTGTTGACTAAAGGTCGGACTAATTGACACAACACCGCCATCTCTTGGATCACCACAAAAACACATTCCGTCTGAATCGGGCCATTAGGCTACTTTTCCGTTTTCACAATTATTTTTGTATTGACGCTGACTGAATGGGCTATTGTACTCACAAATGCTTTAACGCTGGCGTGCAACTGACAACATTACAGCAGTTCGAATTCTTATTAAAGGTGGTTAAGTTACCTGATCTGACAGGTGTGTCATCGCCACCTACTGATGACTGTTACAGTGCACATGCTGGCCGTGTAGCGACTGATACCACCTTCCCTTTGTGTAATGATGTGAAAGCTCTGAGCCCGACGGATTATAAAACAAACAAGTGCTTTACTCTACCAAATTAGGCTACGTCCAATTCGTTGAATCATAGTACAATTCTTGGAACAGGCTTTGCCATGAGGGACCGTTTAGCTGAGCTAAATTTGGTAAGTTACTTTTGTCTGTTCATCAAACAAACGTTAGGCTAAAAGATAAACGTTTGAGTTATTACAGTTCAGACAGCAAACAGCCTGTTGAATCTACACTAAAGTTATTCAGTTTTTAAACGAAGGTTTGACTCAGGAGTTTCTGTGCGCATTATCAGTTCGCCCAATCTAAGCATGCCGTTGTCTAATTTATTTAATTCAGGTGTTTCTTACTCACCTCGCCCAAAGTTCAATGAATTTGAGAATGGCGTCCATTAACTAGGTCTCCTGAATTCTGCTTGTATATTATGGAAATGTTTAGGCCTACTAACGTTACTTGTGTCGTCGCTTTTGTAGGCAATGAAATGAAATTTATATCCTATTTTAACGTAACGTTAGGCATAGGCCCACTTCTTTTAATCATACAATCACACCTGGAATATCATTCGCAAGCCCTCCTAAATCAATGATGTGTGTGTTTGTCTTTTTCACAGAACAATAATTTGCCAAATGATGTCATGATCTCAGAAGACAATACTACATTTATGGATGAGTTTTTTAAGAGGGTAACTTTAAGACTGCAGGCTATCCTATGAGTTGCTGAAAGCTGGTTTTGTATTGAAGTTAGGCTAATAAGGGCCTGCTCTTGTTGATAGTAGTAAGGGCATGGATATATTTTATAACATGCAAGGCTAGTATTTAATATAGAAATTGACATTAATATTTAATCCTTTATGTGTGTTGTCAGATTAAAGAGGTCCAAGTACTAATTGATAAAATTTCCTGTCTGGTTGAAGAGTTGAAGAGGGCACACAACACAGTCCTGTCTGCTCCCAATCCAGAACAAAGTCAGTATTTTGAATGTACCAGTAGGCTAATTGTTGCACTTTGCAATGTATGGTTACCACTAAAATCTGTCCTGCAAAAGTTATAAATATTCAAACATAACAATAGACAACACACGGTTTGGTTATGCTCCTACAAACTTTGATTTGGTCTGTGCAGTGACATCATTGTGAGATGATTCTCTAGAGGCCTTTGTGATTTGACCCTCATTATAGACAGTGGACCTTTACAATCTTTGTCTGCCCTTACAGAGACTAAACAGAAGCTCGAAGAGCTTAATAATGAGATCAGGAGGCATGCCAATTCAGTTCAGATTCAGCTCAAAAGTAAGTGACCGTGCCAGCGACAAACCTCGGTTGTTCCACCCCAATATTCTGTAGGTTTCTGATGTAATTGCTCCTGTCTCCTGGCCTCAAGGCGAACAACACACTTATTGTTTGTTGTAAATGTATTGCCTGGGGTATTTCTGATTGTGCCTTACTGTTGTTGTTTATTTCATCTCAATTACCCCCTGTCTCTTACTCTATTCTGCCAGTTAATTGCACTTCCTCCATTTCAGTGACTTACCCATTTCATCATAACAATGAATTTGACTTGCAAAGCAGACTGAAGGGGAAGGGTTTCCCCTGTAAAGACCTGTCAGACACTCATTATATAATGTTCTTCAAATGAGCTCCAAGCAGCTTATTATTTTCTCTATTATTAAGTCACTGGATATTTGCACACTTCAGGGAGTCATGTATCGGGACATCATGGCTTAAAAATCATATCTGAATTCTGTCACTGGATATTGAAGCTTGTATCTCCATGCATGCCTTTTCATTGATCACCGGTTGATCAGATCTTGTCTGGCCTGATTATGTGTAGCCATCCAGACGTGCCTGCCTGAGGATGAAAATGCCAATAATGCTTCTGTGTGCCATCGTATCCAGAAGACCCAGGTCAGATCATAAGACTGCAGATGAATGACTCATTACAAAAAAACAAAACAAAACAAAAAAACAGACAATTTCTGCTGCAACATGTTCTTTACAGGCATTATTCAATTTTAGGTTGTTTTTTTTTACAAATGATAACTTATTTTCCGGTCAAATATCCTACGTTCCCCACAATTACTTGTATTCCCTATTCTCTCTGTGTTTGTGTCTGTAGCACTCAATGTTGTCGCACAGGTTTGTCGAAGTCATGACTGCATACAGCGAGGCCCAGGTGTCTTTCCGGGACAAGAGCAAAGGCCGTATTCAGAGACAGCTGGAGATCAGTGAGTAACATATTGACCTTTTGTGCACATAAAAAAGGTAGCCTGTAGTTGTTTTGGAAGTGAAATTAACTGAAATGGCAGCATATTGCAGTGCTAAGTGAGTGGTGGTGGGCCACAGCTGGAGGGTGAGTGAGGTGGCGGGGAGTGTGTGTCCCTCCCGTGGGCTTAGTCACATGTTCGCCACACCTGGGAGCAGATGGCATGCAACAGGAGAGGACTAGCATCGCTGCGCCATGGAGACGGCACACACAAGCGGCTAACAACCAGGGGAACGAGCACCTGTTTGTTTTCTGGTCACGTGATCTAGGCCAGGCTATTCACTTTCCCTGCTCGGGAGTGGGCTCTTGTGTCTCTGCCTTTGAGCGAGATTTAACCTTTCTCTGTACATCGGAGATCAGATTTCCTCACCTCAAATATTGACTTGTGCATTCGATAGAGGAAGGAATGACTCATTCTCTCTTTTTTTCTGTGGTCCAATAAATCAGAATCAGCAGGTTGTGTGAGGGATGCCATTTTTTTGGCCTCAGAAATATGTGAGGGAAAGGTCATTCTAGGTATTTAAAGTCATTACAGTCATTACAAACTGTTTGAATTGTTAGACTTGAGCTCATTTACCTTGAGGTACATGCTTTTATGGATTCTTGGACCTATAATTGCTTAGCTACTGTTACATTCTCACCATACAGTTCCCATCTTTTCCACCTCATTTACCTCTGTGTACTTATGCTGGGCGAGAACTGGTTCAGGCTTGGGCTCTATGGGAAGCAGTTTCCAATCACCCAAATCTCTAAATGAAATGTTTCCACTCACCCAAATCTCTAAATGAACCATCAAAATGAAATTCTCCTTTGTTGTTGGAAAGATGTGTTTGACAAGAAAAGCGTAATCATCTTGAGATTGTATCCATATGTCATCTGTTTGCATTACAGCAATCAACACTTTATCAACAGAGACATTATTTTCATAGCAACCCCTATGGATAATCAGTGTCAACGCACTGTCACCCATCATGTAGCTGTTGTTTACAGTACTTATTTTAACCTTCAGCTGGACGGGCGACCACAGATGAAGACCTGGAGGCCATGCTGCAGAGTGGAAACCCTGCAGTCTTCACATCAGATGTAAGCCCCAACTACACAACACAGTTCTCTTGGTGACATTGAGCTGGGACAGGTTGACTGTTTTATATTATGACTCAGCCCCCCTCTCGTGAAATCAGTAAGGATGTGTGCTTTGACCTTGCATACTTTTTTATTTGCTTTGTGTTGTTTGATTGAGGGCCTTTGATTATGGTAGGAAAAAGATGAGAAACTGGTTTTTAGAATACATATTTCTGCACAGTTTACAGTTAATAATCCAGTTACCTACATTGGTTTTGTGAGGGAGCTCAAAGGAGGGTGATTTGAAGATGCAACTTACTAGCAAATTGTAGTTTTATATAGTTGTCTATCACGCCTTTGGCCTTCAGTGGACTTGATTAGGTTTGGATTTTACTGGGGGGGTTTATTGAGCTATTGAGTTCTCACACAGCTCCTGCAAGATGCACAGATCACACGGCAGGCCGTGAATGAAATAGAGTCGAGGCATCAGGACATCATAAAGCTAGAAGCTAGCATCAAAGAACTGCATGAGATGTTTGTGGACATCGCTATGCTGGTGGAGACCCAGGTAAGACAACATAGAAATCTACATTATTTCAAATCTTTTTTGGGGGGCTTGTCTTTGTCTTGCTTTAACCACTTGTAACCACTAGGGGGAGATGATCAACAACATTGAGACGAATGTAAACAGTGCAGTAGAGTATGTACATGCTGGGAAGATTGAGACCAAGAAAGCAGTGCGGTACCAGAAACAAGCTCGCAGGGTAAGACTCTTCCCCAGATTCTGCAGCCTCTTCAAAATTAGCTTGGAAGAGCGATAATCACCAGTTCCTGGTGCGGACACTGATGTGATGTGAACACTATGGAAAGTAGGCTATGTCAAGCCCAGAGATGTTTTTGTGTTTCAGAAGCTACAAAAAACAAAATGCTGTGAATTTTTTTTATATATATATTTGAAGCTTTTCTTATTAAAATGAGATATATCTATTAATGGCAAATGTATTTGTATATATGCTCATGATTTGTATTTTAAATATTTGTAAGAAATGTACAATGAATAAAAGAAACAAATAAACTAATAATTTCTAAATATCACTCAAATGTATGAGTGTGTAGTGTGGTAGTGTGACGTGGTGAAAAAAAAATGAGATATTGTTTTTACGCTTTTTATTTTATTAGTCCCTAATCGAGCTTGAATGTCTGCTTCTTGTTTTGACAGAAATATATCATAATTGCCATAGTTGTGCTGATCCTGCTTGGTGTTATTGCACTTATCGTTGGTCTTTCTGTTGGACTGCCTAAATCCTAATTTCAACTCAGTACCATACACTTCAGAAGACCTCACCAAAGTCCATCAGAGAAGACACTGGAAGCCCTTACGTTCTAGTAGGCCTATGTAGACTAAATGGTCTATGCACAATAGTGAGCCACAAAAATTGTTCAGTGGGCATGATGGAACAACTCTAGCAACAATTATGTTCCTGATGCATTGTGTTGGTCCTGTCTAGTACCTGCTAGTAGATTATACTGGATTGACTCGGTCTTTATTCACTTTATTCTCAAGTTAACCAATGGAATACAGTAATAAAACAACTACCTCAGTATGACAACAGGGTGCAATTTCCAATCTTTGGTTTTTGTCTGCCTTCTGTAAAGCCACATGACCCAGCACCTCATCTGTTGGTTATGCATAAATTGAAATACTTGTACAGCACTTATACTACTTGTATATAGATGTAGATTTCCTTTTTCAAGCCATCTAATTTTTGTTATCCTTTACATTTCTGTCTTGTGTTTGCATGTTTGTATTATCATTGGGTGACTGGCTTTTAATGACAGCAGTGATGTCTGTAGGCTACTGTGTGTATTTTATTCCTTTTGCCATCATTTGTGCCAAACAAACTCCTATACTTAATCATCAGCAACTGTTCCATATGAAAATCTGCCAACTAGGTTAAATACCCCATAGTGATTCAATCTTTCATATTTTCTGCTATCTACTTATTCATCTATATGTATTACTATAGTAACAGTAAAGTTCTCATGGGGTTGCAAGTAATATTTAAAAAAATGTATGTGTTTTACTTGAATAGAAAAACACTTTGGTTGGTACCTTGCACATCTTGTATTGTTTTAAAAAAGTAATTCAATAGCTAGGCCTACTTGCAGTTGTACATGTTCTTACACACATTGAGTCAACAGCTTTTCGATCTTTTAAAGCTGTTATTTCACACATAAAATAAAACAATAAAAATCCTCAGCACAACATTTTGTGATTTGTTACATAATCAGTCCTTGTACTGTTGCTATGGCTACTCTGTACTTGAGCCTCTACCAATTCATAGCCAGAGAAGATGGAAAGCAACTTAATTTAGTCATCCAGCAACACGGAGAAAAAAAAAAAAGATGCTTCGCCTTCCTCGGTCTGGCATCCTGGCAAATCAGGTGTCAGACTCGTTTGACTCCACCCACACAGGAAGTCGGTTTATTTATAGTGTCCCATGCAGCCTGGGCATGGAGCGCCGGGCCAGCTAGAGACCTACAGGAGCCCGGTAGCCCCTCTATTTATACCTGCCGGCACAGCACACCTGGGCACTGGCCCAATTCAGCATCAGCCATGTAGCCTACCTCTCCTTTTTTATCGGGCTGCTGGACTGAAACGAAAATCGATTCAGTCATGCAAATCTGCAGGCAGATATCATCCATCACATTTAAGTAGCTTTCCTCTCTTTTCTATGCTTTATGCGATTAAATGAATTTGCAAAGTCGTAAAACCAATATGGAGTTGAGACACTTGCATTTTTGTTGCTGTTTTCTCAGCGTCCTGCACAGCTTAGTTCAGATGGCTCAGGCACTGTCAGATCAATCAGGTCTTCCCGGAACTCCCCAGTACTAATGTCTGTTGTAGTAATCAATATGTTTCCTGATTCCGGTCATGCTCTCCTGTTATAATCAATAAGTGCTAGCGTAGTCTATTTGCATGTCATGATGCAGGCATGTAGGCTACT
The DNA here is from genome assembly GCA_027497455.2 of Sardinella longiceps. NCBI lineage: Eukaryota > Metazoa > Chordata > Actinopteri > Clupeiformes > Clupeidae > Sardinella > Sardinella longiceps. The sequence continues at coordinate 245,358 of JAODXP020000008.1, forward strand.
ACTAGTGCAATCTAATGCAGATTTATTCAAACATTGAAATGGATTGTGAAAACACTAGCACGTCATCAGTGGTAGATATGACACAGCATGGTGTGACTTAACATTTCTTCAGTGGGTGTTTTTGGCAAAGGCTTGTTTATGTCTGGCATTTTCTCCCATTCTTTCTCTCTGACCATCTCTCCTTTCGCCCCACTCTGCCATATGGCTGCACAGCAAGCGGCACCTGATGGAAGAGCAGCATGAGAAAGACAGAGAGAGAGAAAGAGGGAGAGATCAAGAGCGACTTGCATACTCACTGTTTCCACTGTGTTGCAGGCAAGAGAGAAAAAAAATCCCATGGACACACACACACACACACACACACACACACACACACACACACACACACACAAGCTGCTGCAGCTTGTGCACAAACACAAGTCCGCAGTAGAACCATGGAGATGGAACTCACAGCCGCGTCTCTGGAGGCACGACACACTGGCTCACACTCTCATCTGGATCCACACTGGGACAAAGGGAAAGGCATGCACATGGTGGATCTCTCCCTCACCTCCCTCCGCTCATAACATTTCCCTCCCTTCTCAGCAATTAGCAGCAAGACAGAAAAGGCCAGATAACCTCTCTACCTACAGTCCTTCACAGAGAGTGAGAGAAGAGCCAAGTCTACAGAAGAATCTGGAACAAAGGTAAAGTAGACCTTAACATTAAATCCAACGTTACATTTTAAAGTAACACAAAAAGCATGGAAGTGTCTACTGTGCTATGTCATAGTCAAACCTCTTTGCTCTTATGTAAACAATATTCTAGCATATGTAAGTGTGCATCAGTAGTGGTATGTCGTGATGATAAACATAGCAAAATGTTTCCTCCTACTATAGAACTGACTGTCAGACAAAATACTTTTGTCATTGAAATCACAAATGCGTATCATTTGTCATACGTATCATCACAATGTGTATCAGCATAATATTGGTGTTAAAAGACTTGCTAAAAGTGAAGATGTCATCAGAGAAAGTGTAGGCGAAAACAAATGATGTTTCTTTTTTAGCTCTGCAACAGCTCAGAACCTCTGCACATCACTTCTCATTCGGTGTGCTTTGTTTACATGTCAACAGTTTGTGTTGCATTAGGGAATACTTTGGTGAGCAGGGAAATACTGCTGACCTGCTTTTCCTCTTACCCAATTGTCATGTCATTCTGAAATGAGAAATCACAAAATACTTAGTGATGATGATGACACATGTAGTGACGTTACCTAAATACAAAAACAGAGAGAAAAAACAAATCTGCGCTGGAGTTGTTGTATTGTTGTGTACAGCATGTGCATGTATCACAGGTTTTTTTAGTACATTGAAGTGCTTTCAGGGCTCTCTCTCTCTCTCTCTCTCTCTCTCTCTCTCTCTCTCTCTCTCTCTCTCTTTCACTCTCTCAGTTCTCTGTCTGTGCTGTGGGCTGTGTAGCTGTCACTCAGAGGCAGATGCTGCTCACTGCTGGGTCTTGGTCAGATGACATCGCTGTTGACTGGCACTGTTCCGGGAGCAGTGGTTCACTTTGAGCAGGTGCAATCTGAGGTGGGTGAGCAGTCCTGAGTACTGTCAGGGATTTTATGGCTGAATTCAGTTAGGCTGTGAGGCTGTGCTTTGTAGGTTTTGTACTCTTGTGAGATTTGGGCTTTGAAGATTTTGTGGTCTTGTGAGAGTTGTAGTCTCAGTCTGAATAATCTGCTCTGGGTTGTGCTTTTGCTTCATTTAGAGCCAGATATATTTTTTTTTTCGTTATTTAAAAATAACAATGATTAAAATCACCATATTCTTGCATAATATGCATTGGCACTGTTGCCATTTTAATGTCATCTACTTTTATGACAGAGGCTGGCTAGGATTGCTAAGTAAGATCTAAAGGCATTTTAATTTACTTGTCAACTTGCCAAAATTTTAATGTGTTCTTTTCCAAAACAAACTAATGCCTACAGTATAACTACAGCTTTAGACAGAAATATAAACAAACAAGAAATCTAAACAAATAATTAAATACAACAGGAAGGTTTTAACATTTTTGGTTGATTGGTTTGCTCCCATTTTGATCAATTTGTCCTTTTTTTGGTTCAGTGATTCGTATCTTGTATGTTAAGTAGAGCTGCACCAACAGTCTCCCAGGGGCCTGTTGTCACCTAAGCACTTGTTTAGTGGATGTTGTCTCTGATAATGCGGAATGATTGTGAGAGGATTGTGGAATGGGATTTGGTTTGCTCTGCATTTGATTCAGCAGAAAGAAGCTGATCCAACAGCCCTTCCTGTCTTTGTAGTACTCTGACAATTTAATCCTCTGTTCGCTCTTATGTAAGGGAGTAGCGCACATATTGATAATCCCAGGTCATAGTTGGCCGCTACTGCTTACAAAGTACCAGTCTTCCAAAACCTCTGGCGCCGCACGCCAGAACTCTGCTGCCACGCTGCCCATGCCCACCGCCAGGTGCCAGGTGTTCTCCATGGCACCATGGAGATTGGCATCTAAAGAGATCTAAAAGGTTGGTGCAGGAGACGGGCCAAGGGGAGTTACAGGATTGTGCTCTGGACTGCTTTTAAAGTGCTATTCTTTGTTGTTTTTGTGTGTGTGTGTGTGTGTGTGTGTGTGTGTGTGTGTGTGTGTGTGTGTGTGTGTGTGTGTGTGTGTGTGTGTGTGTGTACAGGTTGTGATGAGGGGCCGGGGTCACAGGACTGTGGATCTTGAAGAGCTGCTCCGGCAGTCTCAGGCTGAGTTGCTGTGGATACAGAGACAGCTGTCAATCATCTCGGCAAGGAATGCTCGGCACACACGGACTAAAGACCGGGTAAATGTGTGTTTCTATCACGTCATTGTTCATCTGACATTCATTCATAGTTTTCTTAGTTGTGTGAATGCCAATGGAAATGCTGTTATGTGGTTATTTTGTTCCAAAAGTATCTAACTGGGCCAGGGACAGGATTAAGCTTTGAAAAGCATAAAAAGCAGTTTGCCACATTTATTTTATTTTAGCATGCGGTCATGAAGCCTGATAATACATCTTTGCCATTTTAAAGCAATGTTTTAATGCTCCATGTTTTTTAAGCTTTGTATATTTCATAGGGAGCTATATTTGGTATCACTGTCAAATTCATTTTGTTTATGTGTGCAAAGGACAGGTAAGCAAATGTGATGTTCTTGCTAGCTGTTGAGGACATTCATGATGCGGATCTGTGTTTATGAATGGGACTTGAGCAAAGGTAATTCAGCATGACACTGACTACTGAGTCATTGCAGTACATCACTTTTAGCATGTTAGGAAGCTTTGTTCAGTGTCCTCTGTGCTGTTAGCGGTGTTAGGATTTATTAGCTTGAATTGTTGGTGATGGTCTTTTAGGTAGCTACTGTAGTTCAGTGCCAGTCCTTACCACTATTGCTTTAAATGTTACATGAAAACAGAAACGTTTTTTTCTCTCTTTACATCAACTGTGTAATACACACATGCAGTTTTTTATGGTGTACAGAAGAGGGCAGCCTAATTCTTTTTCACATATTCTGTCGGCTTTTGGTAGCATGTTCCTTTGTCCACCAATCACAGCTCAAAACCCAAACATGACTCATATGCAAATCAAGAGGGGGTGTGGCAAAATGTCGCGGTCAAATGACAACATGCCCTCTAAAACATATTTGCATTTTAAAGGGTGGGGCTGCAGCTTTTTGTCCAATTAAAGTCTGCTTGTGTGCTGACTGATGGCACACAGTTCCTTAAACACAGCCATGTTGTGTGTGAAGAGGGCGGGAAGGAAAGGCGAAAGAGAGAGAGAGAGAGAGAGAGAGAGAGAGAGAGAGAGAGAGAGAGAGAGGAGAGGAGAGAGAGGGGGAGGGAGGGAGAGAGGGATGCAAGGACCAGCCATGGTTGCTAAGCAACAGAGCAAAGGAGAGGAGACTAACATGTTCTGTGCTGAGTGTATTTTCCCCTCTTTATTTATTTATTTCATAAAGGTCCTTCTCTCCCTCCCTCTCTGTAAGACAGAACACACACACACACACACACACACACACACACACACACACACACACACACACACACACACACACACACACACACACACACACAGGCAGCTCCAGCAGCTGATGGCTAGTCCTGCACCTGCAACCAGTCTTGTCTCAGTAATCCAGTGTAATTCCTCTCCCCCGTGTTTGGAGTCTTTGTTGCCCTGTGATTTCGCCTGCAATGCAGCTGCAGGCAGAGGTAGCCAGTGTCCAGTCTCTTTGAGATGCTGTCCTTTTAAAAGGGGGGGGGGGTCCAGGGTCTGACTTGCACCACAGCAGAGGAGGATAAGGTTGAAAGGGGAATCAGTGGGGATATCAGAGGATCATTATGGGATGGACTGGATGTGAGGATTGGATGGGCAGTTGATTGGCAAGAGGTGGTTGAAGGTTGTGTGTTGGTTTAGAGGAGTCTACGGTAATGGGAGTTTATACCGGGCTCCGGTTTCATCTTCTGTGGTAATTGGACTGTG
>JAODXP020000008.1:259862-274862 GCA_027497455.2 Sardinella longiceps
TGCCACTCTCATTTTTATTGAGACAGGGAATGACACTGTTTGAATTTTGCATGAACCCCTTTAAGCTTTGAACAAATCAACAGGGCCTCAGCGTGTCTTTAACTAGCTTTTTACTGGGCTCTCATGGTTTGGAATCATTTAGCTATGTCATGGACATCGAATGGGCTTGTTGAGCCTATTTTGTGGGATGATGATGCTATGAACAACTTTACTACATTTTATTCCAGTTCATATTAGTTCATAATCACATGTCATTTATTTAAGTATTACTACTTCATTATTAGTAGTAGTCCATTATATATATTTTTTTCTTTACAATTATATTTATTTGGAATGTTTCTCACACCAATACATTGTTTTAAAGTCAACACAATTCATGTTTATAGCTAACCAGTGCCACTTATTTATAGACACACCAACACTACATACATACAATCTCATACAACAATACATACGTATGTAAGTAGTAGTCCATTATAACTCACTCATTAATAGTGGTAGGTTTGAGCATTAGTAGTCCATAATATACATGTATATACTGTAATATCAGTCTGTAATAACTGAGTTAGTTCCAGATTGTGGGAAAGAGTTCCTTGGTGGCTATTTGCAATTTTGACCTGCCTCCACCATAATGTGGGATCCTCTCAATCATCACATGGTTAGGGGCTTCCTGCTGTGAGGTACAGGGGCTAGTCCGCACGTCAGATCAAAGACAGGACTAAATGTTCCACAGATAAAAGGAGCTATGCACACACACCTCGGGATAAGGCACAGAGAAAACCCACATCGTAAAAGTGGGTCAAATGGTTGTTGTTCTCCAATTTGTTCATTTTTTTTAATATCATACAGCACAGGGCAGGGATTGGGGCAAAACCAATATTTGAATGGCCAGAGATGAGAAGATTTTTTGGAAATTATGAAATGTGTTTTTTTCTAATACATCTCTCTTTCGCCATTCATTTATTCTACTATTACACATCTTTCCTACTATTCCATCACTTCACATTCCTCATTGACAGGCTTAAACCCCTATCAGAATTAGACAACACAAGGCATAACACAACAGGCTGATATTTGCTGAGGGTATACAGGTGTTTACCACTTTCCTGAAGTGAAATATTGTGCACAAAACTACATTTAATTGAATGTGCTCACTGTTGCTGTGCATTTGAGTTGGATAATTTATTTGAATGACAAATTGTGCCCTTGGGTCGTACACATCGTATAATGTGATTGTCATTTCCACGGCAATCCCAATAATTAGGTGACTAGTTAACCTTTCAGTTAAAATCTATCTCTTTAGTGGGTTAGGGAAAGGCCCTTGCACTGTGGGCTTGCTGGGGAAGGAAGTCTTTTTGCTTCATGCTAAAATACTGCCTTTGCCTTATTGGATAATTATACCCTGGAGTTGAAAACCTACGCTTCTTAGTCGCTCTGCATAATTCCTTACCCTCCCATGCAGTGCACTGCAAGCACGCCCCCCCAACCCCCATACACACACACACACACACACACACACACACACACACACACACACACACACACACACACACACACACACGACACACACGTACACACACACACACACATACGCACATGCACACGCACATACACACACACACACACACACACACACATACACACACACACACACACACACATGCACACACACACACACACAAGGCATGGATGCTCACACTTCCCTTTTATCCCACACGGTCAACCGAGCTGCTCAGATGAAGAAGTCAAGGAACAGCGTTACTCTGTGTGCAGTGGCTATATCATAGTCCATTTGCTCTGGCTAATATTAATCCATAGATAGTGTATAGTTGTGTATTAATGGCATTATTGCTGAAGAAACAAGGCATAGCAGTTTTGCAAGAGGAGTATATTTTGTATTCCCAAAGAAAGAGTCTCTCTCTCTCTCTCTCTCTCTCTCTCTCTCTCTCTCTCTCTCTCTCTCTCTCTCTTTCTCCTGGCGTGACGGCGAGAGCTTGAGGACTGCAGCTCTGGTGCCTAATGTATGTTTTATGTTGGTTGAGGAGTGTAGTGGGTCAGGCAGCAGGATTGGTGTTCTGCCTTGCCCCCCCCCCCCCCCTCTGTTTCCCTTATGGGATGCCTGACTCGCACACATGCGCTTGGCAACACAGGAAAATGGTGTGTGTGTGTGTGTGTGTTTCTATGGCAATGTGCTGAGAGGGTATGTTTGCTGTGCTATGATTCTGTGGCAAGAGGGGACAGACACAGAGAGATTGGGGCGGGGGTGGAGGGCGCATGTGTGTGGCAAATTTTCTGATTTAATGCCATGTCTCCTGTGGAGAGAGAGAGAGAGAGAGAGAGAGAGAGAGAGAGAGAGAGAGAGAGAGAGAGAGAGAGAGAGGGACAGAGAGAGCTGGAGAGAGAGAGAGAGAGCCATTAATCAACCTCTTTGCCTAATTAGCCGCTTTCCTCTCCAGCACCGGCCTCACATCTGCAAATAGGGTGGGCTGGGGAGAGGGGGAGGTGAGTAATAGAGGGGAGGGGTCAGGATTAAAAGAGACCCCGCCCCTCCAGAATGCTACCTCTCTCTCTCTCTCTCTCTCTCTCTCTCTCTCTCTCTCTTATTCAGTTCTCTCGGGCATCAGTATGTGGATGTGGGCTGAGCTGTAGCATGTGGTTGGGGGGAGCTCTCCTCTGCGTCGTGGATTCTGCATCGTGCAGCACGCTTACTAGACCGAGAGAGAGGGAGAGGCAGATGCAGAAAAAGAGAGAAGGAGAGAGAGAAAGAGAGAGAGAGAGGGGAGGCAGTTAAGAAGGAAGAATGAGCAAGCGAGTGAGCGAGTGAGTGAGCAAGCAAAGGGAGAGAGAGAGATATGCAGGCCCAGTGAATGACGCTGCTGTAGCAGCTTTGACATTTACACACCCAGGGGAGCTCAGAGGAAGAGGAAGAGAGGAGAGGAGAGGAGAGGAATACTCCCATCCTCAATCAGCATGCAGCGGAGCTAAGCACCCAAGCCGGTAACGTTGCAGCTCGCTGGCTGTTTCTTGTGCAGTGTCTCGTGCTGTTTGTCTGTCTGTCTGTCTGTCTGCCTGCCTGCCTTGCATTATCTGTAGCTGTGCAGTGCTTCTGCAGCTTCTGTGCCTCTCACTATTGGGGTGTGTTGTTGTTCTGCACAGAAATACAGTATGTCTAAAGGACTCTCTCTCTCTCTCTCTCTCTCTCTGTCTCTCTCTGTATCTCTTCCTCTTCCTCTCTTGCTTCTTGGTCTGGATGTAACTAGCATTTGTTGCTTTTGGATAGATCGCTCATTTCTGCAGTGCTTTCAAGTCATGTGTTGGCCATTGTTCTGAGAAGGTGTGAGAGATTGCCAGCTGTCACCTCATTTGAGACAGGGAAGGAGAGAGGGAGGGAAGGAGGAAGTGTGAGAGAGTGTGTGTGTGAGCAGCTTTGGCGATTGCTACTGTATGAGCTTCTGGTCTGTGTGTGTGTGAGAGTGTGGGTGAGGTTCTTGGTGTTTGTAACCTGAGTAGCAGTGGTAGCAGTAGCAGCAGAAGCAGGAGCAGGAGCATCAGCGGCAGCATGCCTCAGCTGGAGCGTTGCCATGGATCTGGAGGGAAAGCCCACTCCAAGGCTGAGTGACATGCTGACACTTGCTCTCCAGAGAGGGATCAATACCCCATCTTCCTTCACACCACCTCCTCCTCCTCCACCACCACCACCACCTGCTGGCCCCTCTCCTCTCTGTCTCTACATCCACCCCTCCTTAGGCTGGACTCTTCCCCCTCTCTTTCTCTCTTTCTCTCTCTCTCTCTATCTCTCACCCTCTCTCTGCCCTTCTGTTTCCTTGCTCCTGGGCAGACTTCCCACCTCAACCTGGGTGTGAACTGGCACTCTCTAACTCTATCACATTCTCTTAAGAACAAAAAAAAAAAAACTCAACAACTACAAATCCCAGGAATCTATTCTTGGTGTGATGGCCGGCTAGTTGCACTGCTTGACTTGAGTGTTTTCCTTACCCTATCCTACTGCTAACTTGCACGGGATGTTTTGTCAGTGGTGTGGCTCTCTTCCAGTAGCTGACTCACCTCGGGAGAGCGCAGACAGGGAACGTGCCTCAGTGCTGTGCCGTGAGGCATGCTATTTTTGATAGCGCCAAGTGTGCCATGAAACGGAGTGTGTTAGCAGTTTGTAAACAGCAGAATCTGGCGCCTCATGTCTTGTTTGGGCTAACACTTCAGTTTGCTTGCAATGGGAACAGTATCTGTTGATCCAACCTTTACTCGTCATGCAGTTCTAGATGCTAGAATGTTTTCATAACTGTTATAAATTGCCGTCTCAGACATTTGTGTTCTACATCTGCCATGGATCAACTTTGCACCAGCAATGTTAGGGTGTGGTTAGCGCAACTGCTAATAGCAATCTAATTGAAGTCCAAATAGAAAAGGGATTCTCTAAGGCCTTAGTTGAAACCTTTTGGCGACACGAACAGGACGATCCTTTTCACAGAAGCCGAAAAAGGGAGCAGGCATATTACTGTGTAGCTGCACCTGTGTGTGCTACATGCTGAGACTGCTCCACAAGTGTCATGGCTGATGCATAGATCTTTCTGAGCCAGGCTCAGCTGGGGCTGGTTGTTAATGCATGCAATATGTGTGCAATCATCATAATCTATTCCGGATGATGCACTAATATGTACTGCTAGGCACTTTTTTTATTGGACTACTGTAGAAACAAAATGCTATAGAAAGTAATGGGATTGCAATCTGGTACTGTTGTTTGAAAATCACTTATCCTCAGACCTCAGCTATTTTAAGAGTTTTGTTTTTTTCTACATGATACATGAATGATACATTTTTACACTGATTAAATATACCTTAAATATGACATCTGTCTAAAATATTCTCATTTGTACTTGTGGTTGGTTGACAGTTCTGCACTATTAGAATGTGTCCACTGCCTTCAATGTAGTGCAATAGGGACCCAGTATATTGCAGTGCATGTGTGACAAGAGTGCTTCTCTCCTCAGGATGGAGCTCTAATGAGGACTACATGTGGTGATGATGTCTGACTCAGACTGCCGTGCTTTTCCACTGTCGTGTGTGTGTTTGTTGCAGGGGTCTGGTGGAGGATGTGTGTGTGTGTGTCTTTTCTGATGTTACAGCATTAGTGCTGCACTAATCCTTTGGCAGCATAATACCCATTGTCCTTATGTCTGCTATAGAAGAGGCCAATCTACTGAAGCTCATCCTATACAGTATGTTATGCAAAAGAGACAGATGCAGGGAAAAGATACAGTTGTGATCACACAATCACACCAATCCCGAGACTTCCACTGTGCCTGCGGACGTGAAAAGTACCGATAGCGAAACGTGATACATACCGAAAACATAGTCGGTGGCATCCTACTATATCCTCCTTCATGACTCTTACTTTCTCCCTCTCTCTCCCTCTCCTTCACCCTGTCTCTTTGCATCCCTTGCTCCCTCCCTCCTTCCCCGCCTCCTTCTCCCTGTGCTCTGCTTGTTCTGCTAGAGTAGAGAGGGGAATTGGGGTGTAGTGGGCTCCAGGGGAAGGGAAGGGAAGGGAGGGGAGCCAAGGCGAGGCGAGGCGAGGCAAGGCGAGCACAGCACAGTGGAGAGCGGCTTAAATCAATCACTGCATTGACAACTGCACCACTGCATTATTGGCAGCACACACCACCATACATATTTTATATGAGTCAGAGAGAAGCTCGGAGGACTCCCAGTGTCTCCTAAACAACCTGTCATGTGTCTGTATGTCTGTGTGTGTGTGTGTGTGTGTGTGTGTGTGTGTGTGTGTGTGTGTGTGTGTGTGTGTGTGTGTGTGTGTGTGTTGGTTAATTGTGAGAGAGATGCAGACAGAGAGGGAGAAGCAGACTGAAATTCAAGAGACAAAAGGAAACTGTAAAGGAGGGGCTGGGTTTGAAGTTGAATCCCACTCTGCAGCAGCAGAGCATTTTGACAATGCAGTCTCTCTCTCTCTCTCTCTCTCTCTCTCTCTCTCTCTCTCTCTCTCTCTCTCTCTCTCTCTCCCTTCCCTCTAGTTCCTACTCTCCCTGTCCCTATCACACACTTCTCTCTTCTCTCTTTTTTTTTTTGTTTCTCATATCTTTTGCACTCTCTCTCCTCTTCATCTCTCGCCCCTCTTCTCTCTCTCTCTCTCTCTCTCTCTCTCTCTCTCTCTCTCTCTCTCTCTCTCTCTCTCTCTGGCTGTCAGTGTTTGAGGGTGTGGGGTTTCAGACAGCAGCTGCAGCAGAAGTGAGACCCCCAGGGAGCAGTTCCATTCCTCTCTCCTTCTCTCCCCTCCTCTCCTCTCCTCTCCTCTCCTCTCGCCTCTTCTCTGGTCTCCTCCTCTTCTTACCCTTTTCTCTCATCTTTTTCTCACCTACCACACCTTCCTGGCAAAGCCACTCCAGCTACCTTTGCCAGTCTCTCCTTCCTTCTATCAGCATCATTTCCTTTCATAGATAGATAGATAGATAGATAGATACATGGATGGATGGATGGATGGATGGATTTTTCTGTTCCCCCATCTTTAATTCTTTACCCCCCCCCTTTTAACCTGTAGAGACTGGATTCAACAATGTGATGTAAGATTCTGTGTGTATGTGTGTGTCTGTATTTGTTTGTGTCTGTGTGTTGTGTGTGTGTGTGTGTGTGTGTGTGTGTGTGTGTGTGTGTGTGTGTGTGTGTGTGTGTGTGTGTGTGTGTGTGTGTGTGTGTGTGTGTGTGTTGGTGTGTGAGTGTAATGGGAGGCTATGGGAGTCATTCCCTATGCTCAGTCCCAGAATGCATTGCAGCATTTCTCCTGAGATCAGCAGTGAAATGGTCTATGAACTGACAGCCATGGCTGATCTCAGTGCACCTGAGGAGATGAAAGCAAATCTCACTCCACACCCATCCCTCTCTCTCTCTCTCTCTCTCTCTCTCTCTCTCTCTCTCTCTCTCTCTCTCTCTCTCTCTCTCTCTCTCTTCCCCCACTGCTCCCTGCCTCTGGTCCGATTACAGTCATACATATATGTATGCTTGAATAAAGATAACATATACCATTAGAATGTTAAGCAACACTCGCCAGGTGATTGCAGAGTAACACATTCATGTATGGATAACATATGCCCTGGAGACATCATTGATTTAAAGCATTACAATTTGTAGAAGAGCAACATACAGTATTTCATTACCCCATGCCTGAGATTAGATTGTAATATATATGTCTGTTATGACTGCGGAAGCAGAGCCATAGATATGAAGAATGTCTGTGTGGTCGGTGGGCTTAAAGAGATGCTCTTATATTGGAGCATCCTTAATATATGCACAGAAATGTGTGTGTGTGTGTGTGTGTGTGTGTGTGTGTGTGTGTGTGTGTGTGTGTGTGTGTGTGTGTGTGTGTAGGTTATATAAAGTACATGCACATGCACACACACACACACACACACACACACACACACACACACACACACACACACACACACACACACACACACACACACAAACACACAAACACACACACTTGGTAACATTTAGAAACCTATGGGACCTGTGGCATGCTTTGGTAAGCGTAGATGAGCCTCTTTTACTGTTCCCTTTCTACCTGGAAGGGTGTTTCTATAGCAACTAGGTGACTCCCCTCCCCCTGCATTTCTCCGTGTAGTACTGTATGCGGGGCTGCATCCATCTGCCCCTGTCTCATAAACTCCCTCCCTCTGCCACAGGGACAGGCAGGAGAGAACTCGCTAACTCTCAGGGTCACTGCACCTTCACTCTCTGCCTTCTGAAATATTACACAGAGTGACTTAAATGTTGAAGCACGTTAGCTGAACTAAAGGGACGCAGTATATTTCCTTCCAAATGACTAGACTTCTTGGCTGATAGAACAGATTGTTCTTATTTAGGGGCTTCACGCTAATGTGCTGACAAGACAACAGTCAAAAGTGAGGTGTTCACATTCTGCAGTGATTTTGTCAAATGTTACAGGCAGAGGCCGATGTTGACATCAAAAGAACACAAAAAGACATTATTTCTTCACTAAATTGAAGGGACTGCAAGGGAACGCATGCATTAATTGAAGCTTTACATGTTTTTTTCACTAGTCTATTGAAGGCTTAATAATGTTGTTCATTTGAAGGTGGTCAGAAATCCACTTGAGCAGTGTACTGTAGTAGCAAATGGAGTTTGTAGGAGCATTTAGTTTGAGGCTACAGAAGAAGACTCTTCTCATTCTACTTCAGCCAAGATCAGTTCCCAGCTGTCTGTACCCACCCTTACATCATCCTGTGTGTCCCCTGAGCCCCAACAATACACATGACTGCTTTAAAACTCTCTTTGTGCGTGCACACACACACACACACACACACACACACACACACACACACACACACACACACACACACACACACACACACACACACACACATACACACACACACACACACACAAATAAACACATACACAACCACACTTAAACAGACACATGTCCACATATGTACATGAGCATACTGTAGACATGCATCCTCACTATGAGGAAGTGTACAGATGCAACACAAGTCCTTATCCACAAAGTACTTTTGGTTCTGAGTGTTTTGCTCTTCCCCTTCCCTTGTTCTTGACTGAAGTGGAGATTTAGCATAACAAAGGTCTATGCTGTTTACATTGTTCAATAGATGCCTTTTAGATAGGCTACAGTTCCTCTCTCAGCACTTGAAGATGCACAGCTCATGTGTTGTATTCCGTGGTTGCATTCCATTACATCAGCAGCGGAGATGTTACAGTATATCTCACATTTGTTTTTGGAATATTTTCACCAAAATACTGTACTTGGACTCATCACAAGGGGGTCTTACAGCATTATAGGGTATGCATGAGGTACAGAGTAGGAGGAAGGGATTTTGAAATGTGACTATTAGTCAGCAAACGTCTGTCACTTAGTTGGAGAGGGAAAGAGGAACAGCAGGAGTGAGGGATGACCTAGAGTGAATGATTGTATTCTGAAGTGAGTCATGATGTTCTAGAGTGAGGGATGACCTAGTCTGAGGGATGATGTTCTAATCTAAAGAGAGTGATGGGGTTCTAGAGTGAGCGATGCTCTTGAATGAATGATTGTGTTCTAAAGTGAATGATGGTGTTCTAGAGTGAGGGATGACCTAGTCTGAGGGATGATGTTCTAATCTAAAGAGAGTGATGGTGTTCTAGAGTGAGCGATGCTCTTGAATGAATGATTGTGTTCTAAAGTGAATGATGTTGCTCCAGCATGAGGGATGACCATGAGTTAGGGATGATGTTCTAATCTAAAGAGAGTGATGGTGTTCTAGAGTGAGCGATGCTCTTGAGTGAATGATTGTGTTCTAAAGTGAGTGATGGTGTTCTAGACTGAGGGATGATATTCTGTTCTCTTCTCTGTTTGTCCCTTCAGGAGACAGAGGTCAGAGAAAGAAGGGCCAAGTGTCGGGCGCTAGAGAAGGAAGTGAAGAATAAATGCCTTACATGTCAGACTTTGGTAAGTGAGAAGACAACTCTGTTTTTCTCCTACTGCCAATGAAGAACCAAGAACTCAAATGGATTAAAAAAAATGCCATATTAAGCAGTCCTAGGTGCTGCTTTGAGGTCTTGCACCAACATGCATTAATTTAGTGGCACTAAATAAGGGAAACGTCATCTCTTAGTCCATGATGACGTCACATGAATTCTAATTAATGGTGGTGCTTTATGGGGTGAGGTCAGTTTTGCTTGATTAATGTATTTTTGTTTCACGTCAGGCAGTGCAAAGTGTATTTAAAGAATTAAGAATGTAATCCCACATCCTCGACCACACCATCACAGTATTTGTCTCAGCTGTTCCCAAAATCCTGCTAACCAGTTAGCAACTTAGTTAGTTAGCAATAGGAAATTGTATTGCAACCAACAAAGTTAGCAATTATGCTTTTGGAAAACGGACCCCTGATTTGGTAAGAAAAAAAAAGAAAGTTTGGGAATAAAATGTGTCATCCTAGCAGACAGCAGGTATGTGGAACTGGTCACTATTCCCATGAATTCTGCACTCCAGCACTTAACCATCTAAGCCCACCCTAATTTATGACTCAAGTGAATGTGGGAATAATACAATTCATTACTTAATCTATTGATTGTATAAATAGTAAACTGTATATTACAGTGCATATGTTATAAAACTGTTGATGGGATTCTCATAACAGACCTTATCTCCCTTCAAAACGCGATTCTCTTCTCTGATTGGCTGATGGCTGTTTATTTTTGTATAACTGGCAACCTGAGACGTTTTTCTGTTAAATTTTCACCATCGTTCCATAATGCCTTTTAGAATGGTAACTTTAACAACAATAAGCCGCCTTGTAGATCTACTTTCAACTGAAAATAGTGCCCAAACTGAACAGGTTAACTTCTTTTAAATTGAAGTTGTATGTTTCTTTTATGTTTTATGCGCTTCTTTAAATATACGGGAGATAAATACAAACGGGCGATAAGCAGAATAACGGCCTTTGAGGTGACCGGTTCACCAGAAATAATGTCTCAGCGGAGGTAACTCTAAACCTCCACCACTTGTAAAGTGCTGAAAATGGACATTTGTTGCTGCAGTTTCCAACCACTCGGATATCATCTGTCTTGGTATTCTCTCTCTCTCTCTCTCTCTCTCTCTCTCTCTCTCTCTCTCTCTCTCTCTCTCTCTCTCTCTCTCGTTTTGTAAGACCATTGATTGCAGGCTCCTAGGTGTGCCTGTGTAATTGGGGATCACGTACTGTATGTACCCAGAGCCCCTGGGAGGCCCTCCCTGTCACGTGCCTCCTCCCTGGGGCTTGTGTGGGAGCATGGAGGGAAGCCACAGCTCCTGGAAATGTTAATCTCCTCCGACTGCAACACCAGTTTCCTTTCCACAGGCCCTCCTGCTCCAGCTATGGAGAGATCTGTGGGATTCTCAGCCCTGCTTAGCGAGCAGGGCCTTTTAATGCTCAACCACAATTGTGTTTGGGTTAAAAATAGCCTGAGTGTGCTCGAGGGGGGGAATGTCATTGTCCTTTCCGCTTTAGATTTTGTTTGGAATTAAGAGAAATTGTGTGGTGGTGTTGTGTAAGACACAACACGTGTGGAGTAAAGAGAAGTCAGGAATTGGTTAAGAAGGGGAAGAATGTCTAATCTATTCAAGTGATGATTGGTAGAACTTCCTAGTTTCCAACTAGCTCTGTTGTTGTAGCTCACCGAGTGCTGTTAGGAAAGAGATGGTTTGTTACGTCATAAAATAGCCACCTACGTTTTTAATTGTTTGTTGACTATCTTGAAAGTAGAAAAAGTAACTTGAATGCAAGTGTATTGTAGTTGTTGTCACTGTCTACAAAATGCATCAGGAAGACTTTTTTTTTTTGTCTTTTTGTGCAATCTGTCTAGCATGATGCGGTTGAAATAAAAAAAACAAAGTCCCCCAACTGGGAGTCCTCTCCATCTGGTGCTGCACACAAACGCAGCCATGCGCTATACAGTCAATAAGGCTCTTTTGAAAGAAAGAGAGAAGGAAGCCCAAATCCTCCTTAGGAGTTGCCAGCACCACTCCAGCCTTGCCACCCAGCACTCCCTGCCCAGGCTGCCGCCATGTGAGGAGTCTGTGGGTGCTGTCAGGCACCTTGTGTAGGGGTGACGCTCCCCTGAAACAACATCCAAGTTTAAATGATCGAGAGACTTTGAGGACTCTCTTTTTTGCACGGCCGCTACAGTGGTTGCTTGACAAGCCTTCCTGAGAAGGCAGTCCTTGGGCAGTGTCATGATTATGTGTGAGCCTGTGGCTTTGCAAAATGGCCATCAGGAAAGTCAATACCACAGGGTTTTCTTCCTCCTTCTGGTTTCTACTGCATGGTTTACGGCATCCACAGAACAGCAGGGGAAATAAGTTCCAGTCTATTACTCTCTCATTGATTTCAGCCAGATCATAATGGGAATGATGGCTGCTGTATGCCACCGGCGGCTGTGCTGGACTGCAGCAGACTCTCCCAGACTGAGTTGAACCATGACGCATGTGTGTGTATGTGTGCGATGTGTGTGTGTGTGTGTGTGTGTGTGTGTGTGTGTGTGTGTGTGTGTGTGTGTGTGTGTGTGTGTGTGTGTGTGTGTGTGTGTGTGTGTGTGTGTGTGTGTGTGTGTGTGTGTGTGTGTGTGTGTGTGTGCGCGACAGACACTCTGCCATAGACTGCCCCGCAGTTTCACACTCAAGGATAACGTTCACTGTAGTGCTACATACATTACAGTACAAGCCACTTGCACAAGCAATATTATTTAAAGGCATACAAGGCAAGATTTCGAAGACCTTCAAAGCCCCCACAACAGTTGCTGAATTACAAAACAAAAAAAAAACAAAAAAATAGCAACAACATTCACTAATCTGCGTTATGAGTTAACCGTTAATAAATGCGATTTCAGTTACATTCTACGTCCTCCTACAAGGTGTCTGATATGCTGCAAGTGTAGTAACCTCGGAAACCATGCTAGAGGCAGCTGAGAGAGCCTTCATTCACTCCATGATGAGGCATTAAATCATAAAGATGACTACAAAGCTGGTAAATTTATCTTAAAGCGTTGCCTGCTATGCCTTTAGAAGAGCAGACATAACATGCTTTGAAACACGAAATAGTGGCCTGACATCTCTCTCCCCTATTCCCTCATTTAGTTGGCTTTCTATTACCAGTGCAGATTAACTATTTTGTTTTGTTTCTCATGAATCAATCTTTTCAGTAATAAGATGAATCCAGTCCATATTAGCGACATTGAAGCGTACGCCAGTTTAGCTGTACTCATGTAAGTTTTGCAAAGTTTTATGAGGTTAAGACATATTGGAGACACTTGAGTGACAGGCAGGCACACATGTCCCCCAACAGTAGTTGTCGCGACAGGAACAGAAGGTCATGACTGGGGGGGTGAAGTGTGGCGGAGAGTCAGGAGAGGAGATCTGTGAGGCTTACGGGCCGTCACTAATTCAATCAAACGCACAAGTTAGACATCATGGCTGCCTCCTCACAGCTCATCTAAACAAAGCACACGCAGCATGGAGCCTCATTAGCACGCAACCTCACAGGACTGTTTTCAAAGGAAAATGTGAGTGTGTGTGTGTGTGTGTGTGTGTGTGTGTGTGTGTGTGTGTGTGTGTGTGTGTGTGTGTGTGTGCATGAGAGAATCACCACAAATTCACCACTGTTCATAACCAAACACACTGTTCGCCCCCATCATTAAAACATGCCTTCATCGCACCCCCCCTCGCTATGTCAATTTAGTGCTATCTATGATTCTGCTGAGGTTGTGTAATTATGCTTTGTTACATAAGAGGCACTGCCAGGCTCATATTAGCCGTATTTACCCATTCTAAGGCTTCTGCCCAGCTCTCCAGAGCCCCACTAGTGAGAGGACTCTGCGCTGCTCCAAGACAATTCCCCAGTACTCTGTGTGTGTGTGTGTGTGTGTGTGTGTGTGTGTGTGTGTGTGTGTGTGTGTGTGTGTGTGTGTGTGTGTGCTCCAGCGATGACTAAGCACCACAACACTGGGATCCTTGGGATATGGGAGAGAGATGGGAGATGGATAACAGGTGGAGTTTGGAAAACACATATCATGTTCTACACACACACACACACACACACACACACACACACACACACACACACACACACACACACACACACACACACACACACAGAGAGACACAGTCCTTTCTCAGTGTGTTGGGGAAAAGCAGTTTGTGTGGAAGAACGATCCATATCTGTAGTGGAGCATCTGCAAGGAAAGCCATATTATATATTAATCAGTCTTTCAGTAATGACTGGGCACCCCAGGGGGCTACAGTGGGAAGGCATTAGTCGACACCCATAAGCATGGCTACACTGGAAACACAGCACCACCAGTGGGTTTGTGTTAATCACAGGCCCATATTTAGAGTCTATCATGAAAGGAAGGGGGGATCTAATCTAAAAGCTGCCAAGCCTGCATATTGTGACATTCATATTGTGACACTGCTCTGACAGGCTGAGGGAACAGGTTGGCTTTTTTTTATTGTCTTTTTTTCCTCTCTCGCTCCCCCCTTTCTCTTTCTCTCTCTCTCTCTCCTCTGCAAAGCACAGCATTCTGCAGGCAAAGGAGGGGACAGGCTGTCATAGCAACCACCTGCTGTGAGAGAGTGAGAGCGACAGAGAGAGAGAGAGAGAGAGAGAGAGAGAGAGGACAGGGAGGGAAGATAGGTGTGGGGTGCATTCAGCCCAGGATCAGAGGCTAAGCTCCTGTTTGTTTAGTGCTTGTGAGTGGCATGTCTCTAGAGAGATGCCAGTCTGACGCTGAGATGTCGGATGCCGATGCGGGTGCTGATGTTGATGCTGCTGTCACAGACGTCTCTGTTCACAGTGGACTCACTGACCTCTGGCTGCAGGTGCCCAGGGCTACTGTGTGCTCATGGCCAGTACATCCAGACTGCAGCCACGAGACCTGGGAGGTCTGGGAGTCGGTTAGGGGTGGGGTGGGGAAGAGAAGGATAGTAGTGAAGAGGAGTACCGACAAAGATTTAGCAAGATGTGCTTTTTGCTACTGTGGAGATGCTTATAGAGTGGGAGTTTTGTTTCCAAAAGGTGTTACTTGAAGCCTTTTTTTGTCTCTCTTCATGTTATTTGTTGTAATCTTGCTCTTTTTGGTTTACAGTAGCTTGCATAATAATAGCATCTCTGCATGAACAGAGACAAATACACTGAAACACAATTGCTGACACACTCACACACACACACACACACACACACACACACACACACACACACACACACACACACACACACACACACACACACACACACACATACACACACACAATTACACATGGTGTTGTTATGTTTGTGGTTATGTGCAGTGGTACGCGAAGCACTGCGCTTTTCCATGCGTGGTCATGAGCGGAGCGGATCGGGGCGGGGAGCGGGGCCGAGTCCCCAGTGCAGGAGCAGATGCTGGCCCACGGGCCAGGCTGGGGGGAGGGGGAGCAGG
>JAODXP020000008.1:277362-349862 GCA_027497455.2 Sardinella longiceps
TGTGTGTGTGTGATTGTGTGTGTGTGTGTGTGTATGTGATTGTGTGTGGCTTTACTGTATGGTTTCCAGGGTTAAATTCTGTGGACTGAGCCCTCTATATGTGGAAGGCTCCAGTGCCCCTGCTCTAGCCTTCTGGGTCTCACTGTAGTGGTGTACAGTGCCAGCGCCGTGTGTGGCAACTGGAGTGTGAACGATGTTTGGTCCTGTGTGTTATGTAAAAGCATTTCTCATGCTGTCAGTCTTTATCCAATGGTTAAATATGATGCTTAATTCACTGTGCTCACTCAGAAATCTCCACATACTGTATTCTGTGGGGTTATATACTGAGTTCTGTTCCTCAGAGACATGAGCACTTTATGTTGTAGGAGGATTATGTAAATGGTGTGAAACATACATCTTATTATTCCGTCTTTGTATCTTATACCCCCCTTCTCCTCTCTTTTCCTTTCTTCTCTTCTCTTCTCTATCTTCTCTTCATCCTTCTCTTTCACCCTTTGCCACCTCTGTTTCTCACTCTGTCTTTCTTTTCCCTTGGCTTTGTGTCTGTACTGTTCACCCGCTTGCTCTTTGAAATCTCCTCGATCGCACCTCCTCCCTCTCTCTCTCCTCATTGGTATGCTTTGTGTGTTCTCATCTCATCTCATCTTCTCATCTCTTTAACTCACTCTGCTCCTCTCTTCCTCTCTTCCTCTCATCCTCACTTTCCTTCCTTTAACTCTTACTTCCTTTTCATCATTCATGCTTGATTTCATCTTTCCTTTCATCTTCATTTCTTTCCTTCCTTCCTTCCCTCCTTCTTTCCTTTCTTTCTTTCTTTCTTTCTGTCTTTCTTTCTTTCTTTCTCTCTTTTTCTCATTCTTTCTCTCTCTATTCCCCTGTCTTTTCCTTCAATACAGAAGAGTGAGCTGCATGATGCCTTGCAGGAGAGGAATCGTCTCAATCTGCAGTTGCTTAGTCACAGCCTGAAGGCTGCGCAGTATGAACAGGTGAGTAGGCAACCCCGCCCACCAGTGGCGCTGACATCACCACAGCCATGACATCACCACAGCTGTGACATCATCAACAGACCACTGTGACAGCTCATTCATGTAGCCAATCAGCAGCTCTGGCCACCCACTGCAGTTTGGGTAATCAGCCCTGTGATATAGGTATATTGGAGTTTAGTATCCGATAGTATCCCATGCTTTATAAGTCCATCAAGTGTGTTTGGTGTGGGTTGTGTAGTGTGGGGACACCCCATGGAACACCCCCTCTGAACTGAAACTGCCAGTGTTGGTGTTTGGAAAAGGAGATGAAAGAGGTGAAATAATAAACTGGTTACATGCTGAGTAGGGGATTTGAAATTTCATCGACAACAGTGTTATCTCAAGCCTCATCCTAGCCCCCTTGCCCCCCCACTCTCAGAACCCACCTTATTGAACCAGCCACCTGTCACTTGTGACATGCAGACTGCTGTGAGGGAGTGGCCCGCTGTAACTGGAGCTAATGATGGCGTTTTGGCCAGTGTCTGGTGCCAGGCGTCCGGGGGCCCTGGCTTGGCAGAGGCGTGTCGTAATCCCCGCTTCTGCTCCCCGTGCCCAGGAACAAAAAGGCGCCATCTGTCTCTGGCGGAGGAGAGAGGAGCCGCCACATAAAAGGCGCCTGCTTAATCAGGTGACCGACTGTGCTGTCGGCCCGGGGCTTCGGCGTGATCAAAGCCGCAATTCGCCCCTCTTGAGTAGCAGTGCAGGATGGGATGCTAATGAGTTCAGAGAGAGAGAGAGAGAGAGAGAGGAGAGGAGAGAGGAGAGAGAGAGAGAAATAGAATGAGAAGGTAAGTAACCCCCGAGAGACGACGCCTTTTCCCCAGTTTCTCTCTCTCTCTCGTTTTCTCTCTCCCGACACCCACGCCATTCCTCATGTACCGCCGATCGATAGTCGAGATGCGAATCTGCCCCTCTGCCTTCCTCTGGGGACAGACAGGGAGTGGAGATACTTCCAGGATAGATGAGAGCGTGTGCGAGGTGACAAGGGAGAGAGACAGGGAGTGGTGTCTGCTCCTATTGATTTTAGTCACTGTCTTTGCGAGATTGGGAGCGAGATTTGCCATCTAGTCCACTTTTATGTCTTACTTTTTTATTTGCTTGTTTCCATTTAGAGTGGACACTCTTCTTAAAGCTAGGGGTGTATGTACTACAGCATCTTATAATATTGAGCTACAGCTACTTTTTAAAGTGCTAGTCTGTAAGTCTGTAAAATCAACACAGTTGATGCTACATTCTTCAGTGCATTTAGTACAAGTCAAGTAGTATTTGTTTTTTTATCTATAGCAAAGTATAATGTTTGAAGTGCATACCTATCACCAGGCACATAAATAACAAAACTCCTTACACTGCTATTTGTGTGTATCAGCCTTGATCGATTAGATTAATTGCATCCTTCATAACTATATTTTGTGCCAGGAACTCTGTGAAAACAGCTCTGATGTATTCATTGTTAGAATTTTAAGTAGTGTGTCTTTGCCTTTCCTTTGGATGAATAATTTGTAGAGTTGAGTAAGGGGTGATGGTTGTATACAACTAACACAGCCCATATGTTCAGGTAGAGTCTATGAGTCATCAGCATCCAGCCGGGGGAACTTCACTGTGCCGTCAGCACTTTCCAAACTTTGGACACATCTTTGTTTGAAAGGCTAGATAATCAACTTTTATTTTCCTCCCCCAGGAACAGTACTCTGTGAACTTCCTTCAACCCACCCATTGCATAATCGTCATTATTCATGCCATTTTTGAGAAGGGGTTGGCAAATAATTCGAAGGAAGATGAATTGTGGTCTGTTTTTCTCCTCACTCCTCATAAGGCTCTTCTGGTCTAACAGTGTGTGTCTGTGGCCGTGTCTGTGTGAAGGTGAAGTCAGACTATGAGCAGCTCAGAGAGACCTTTGGGACTGTGACTCAGGAGAGAGACTTGGCACGGCAGGAGAAGAACCAGCTCCAAGGCCAACTAGAGAACCTTGAGCAGGTCCTGAAGGTAAGGGCCCCCGTCCACCCACACCTTTTATGCTAACTAAATCTTAACCGCACACACACGTCTACATTACTGCTATTAGTAGTAGTGGTAGTAGTAGTAGTAGTAGTAGTAGTAGTAGTAGTAGTAGTAGTAGCATAGTTGTAGTAGTTTATCAATGACCTCGAGTGTGTAATAGCTCCCTCGTGTTAATCTCTAATCTTTTATCCTCATCAGACAACTTCTAATGTCAACATGTGGTAGTCATTGCAGAAAATACAATAGCATTTCAAAAAAATATGAAAAATATAAATATATGTAATTTATCTGTTTTCATGTTTATTGTTTATTTTATCTTGCTGGTTGTGTGAGCTCTGCTTTGATTTGAAAGTATTTGGCCAGTGAATGTTACAAATTTCAATACAATGTTGTTTGTACAATGTTGGTTTGAAGTGAATGCACTTGCCTACTAGTTATTTCACTGAGAATCATTACAGTTAGTTCTTGGGGAGACAGTACCCAAGGGTGGACCAAAGGAATTAATGAACTATTAGGCTAGAGGAACCCAGCTTGCAAAATGGCCTCTTCCATGTTAGAGTAGGGAGCCACTGTTGAAAACTTTGCTTCTTGCAAATTATGAAAAATTGGTTAGCGTTATGGCCATTGTATTCCTCTTATGCACATATCATAGCAAGGTATGATCCAGCAGAGCTGCAGTCTTAGATAGAGGCCAACACGAGTACAGCAGACCCAAGCCAAACCTCTTCCCTATGATGAATGGTATGCATTAATGTAGGAAAGTATACAATGACAAAGAGCATGTGGATGCACAAGTTGTGACTGTGTGTATGTGTATGGATATAAAAGTCTCATTGATGAATGAAAAATGTCCTTGCTATGCAATTTAGCAATGCCCTGGTTTTATTGACTATTTGTCAGGGGCGTTTCATAAAGGAAAAATGGTATCGTAACAAGCAATCGACCCTGCACCTCTCTAAAAAAGAATGCAGCACGTAGAAATCCTCTATTAGATATTGATTGTAAGATTAAAATGAAAAAAGTGGAGGGATAAAATATGAAGAGATTAATGTAGAAAAATGAACAGTGCATGAGAGGTGAAGGCTGGATAAGGACAGACAGACAGACTAGACAAAAGGGAGACTTCCCCTTACCTCAAATGCCCCATCAACTTTTGTCTTTTTCAGACAATTATGCTTACCGCACCTTCCTCATCTCTGTTGCATAACCGTTTAAGTCTCATTCGGAAAAAAAAAGGAACCATAAAAGTATGGTGGGTTAAGTTTCAGCTACTGAAATGCGACTTTAAGTGTAGAGGAAAATACTTGAGTAGGGAAGTTAGAAATGCTGGCGGTGGAAGATTTCATTTATTTCATATCAAAGGCTTTTTGGTGCAGCCACTTCCACATTGAATTAGCAGCCTATAGATAGATCAACCTGCCACACGACTCCCCCTGAGAATTAGAGCGGAGGCAAAAAAAACATGCAATTATCTTTATACAGAAGCATTCCTGGCAAGGAAAAGTAAAGCAATATCAAAAAGATTTTATAGTACATCTATTACCAACATCCTTGTTTAAGGCTTTACCATCTTTCAGCATTAATTCCCTAACCTGTTCTGCCAGAGAGATGCACTACTATGGTCTATTTGTGGAAATATGCGGTGATCTTTCACCACTTGGGAACTAAGCTTCGTCTTCTTAGTCTCCAGTTGACAGCTCAGCATAAACCCAAGTGTGATTATGTAGAGGGCTTGCTTCACTTCCCTCAGTCACACGGAGGGGAAAGAAATGGATGTCAGGCCTCCTAAGCGGCTTTCTATATCTATGTCTGTTCTTAACTCCTGCTCCCCAGTTTGACCCAATAATGTTGGAGTGCAAGCACAGTCCACGTTGAAGAAAGTGTCCCTGGAGAAGCACAAACTCTTAATAGTATGATGTAACTGATGTGAAGATAGCTAGTTGGTTGCAGTGTTGGTGACAGTGAAAGCTACATATCACACCACACCACACACAGCACAAACAAAATACTTCTCTATGCATCTGGGGCTTTACATGAGAAGGGACTATTGAAGAGAGAAGAGATAGTGGGTCAAACATGTGCAGTATACACACAAGTGTGCACACACACACACACACACACACACACACACACACACACACACACACACACACACACACACACACACACACACACACACACACTTTTAAGTAGTTTTAAATATTGATCGTCTTTCCATGAAGTGCTTTTCTATGTGCTGCTGGCAGCAGAAACATACATGAGTAGTTGCAGTAGAACTTGCAGAATCAGGAGTTCAGGAGTCAAGTTTCTAGTGTTTCCCCAGCTCCATTTGTCTTATGTTGTGTGTATTACCATCTGCATTAGACACACATACAGTACTCTCCCAGTGTTTCTTACGCAGAGAATGCCGCCATGTACTTAACTTCTCCTGAGGTTTGTGAGCCGACAGATGTGCAAATAATGGGAATGGCCTGAGAATGACTCTTTAATTCTCTCAGAAGTATTCTCCTTCTGATCTATTGTTATCCTCTCTCTCTCTCTCTCTCTCTCTCTCTCTCTCTCTCTCTCTCTCTCTCTCTCTCTCTCTCTCTCTCACTTTCTCTCTCCCTTAGCATATGCGAGAAGCTGCTGACCGCTCGCAGCAGTTGGAAGTAGAGCATGAACAGGCCCTGGCTGTCCTTAGCACCAGGCAGCAGGAGATCCACCTTCTGCAGAAGGTCTGAGTCTTCTCTATTAGCATTGCCACACACATCACATCATCCACAAATGTCCATCAGCCTGTCCACAAAAAAGTATGCAATGCTTAACACCCTGTCATGATGCCTTTCATGGCATAATTTTCACACAATCAAATTGCTCCTTCCTGGTACCCCTATCTTTAGCCCTCACAGGTCTCACAGCCATTGCTGTCTTTGCTGCTGTCATTACAAGTCTGTCCCTTCCTCCCTCCCCCCAGCCCATTAGATGTTGTCTTTGACTGACATCTTGGAGCTTCAATCCCTCACTTGGGGCTACTGTAAGCTTCTAAAGTAGACGGCTGGATGCTGAGGTTGGCTAAGAAACTTCAGAGGAGGATATCTGTGTAATACTGCCGAGGGTGTTCAGGAAGCCTTCGATTAAAGGGAACAAGTGCAAAAGAAAATTCCCAAACAAAGCAACAAAGTCTTGTATACAATATAGTTTGAATAATCAAATAATTGATTCAGAGAAGAGAGAACAAAGTAAATGAAACACGTCCAAAACCACCTGGGGTCTGCAATTCTCCTGACCTCATGTGCCAACTCTGTGTGCTGGCGAAGCAAAGTGACCTGCCAAAAGCTTTTAGACTCACACGGGCGGGCCACACATCGCTCTCAGCAAGGCGTCCTGTGGTCACGCAAACGTGGCACTGCAACCTGTCTGCCAGTGGAGTCAAAGACATCTGACTCCCAAGATACTATTGAACTGTTGTGAACGGTTCTGTGGCAGGGTAGAGTTTAGAAGCTTTTAGGTTTTTAAATAGCCGAGGTTTACTTTTTTTCACATCTCAATTATGTTGAGTTTGTGAAGTAATACTTTCCCCCTTATACTTCTCTCAAGAGCAATTTTTGTTTTTGCATTTATTTGCAGGCTTTCTCCATAAACTGTGTGTGTGTGTGTGTGTGTGTGTGAGAGGTTGAGGAGATACAATGATGGTGTCGTTTGATAGGACACGTGTCATTTGATCTACTGCAGACTTGTATATGTTTGTGCTTCGCCACCGTGTTCCCTGTTAAAAGATGAGCTGCCACCAACAAACACAACAATTTGAGCTGACAGCAAACATGGCAGAGTAGTCTATCAACAATGTGTGCTTCTCCCCTAGGGAGAGAGGAAGGTCCCCGCTGAGCTCTCACCTCAGATTCAATACTGGCATGACGGCTCTGTCGTCATTCGTCTCTCTCGTCTGTGTGTCTCGGTGTGTGTCTGTGTCTGTGTGTGTGTGCGTGTGTGTGTGTGTGCGTGCGCGCGCTTGCATTTCTTCTCTGTCTTGTCTGACAGTGTTCTCATTGTGTGCAAATCTGTCTGGTTGGCTTAGTGAAGATGGACGGTCTTGTCCCCCCCCATCCAAATGGTTTTGTTCTCTGTTTTGTTTGGTCTCTGCATATATTCAATTAAGTATCTAACAGATGTTATCATAGCCAAGTGGCACCCAGGTCCTTCTAACAGATGTCTGTCTTAAATGAAACGAGAGAGTGGCTTTGTTTAGGGGGCTTCTGAATGGTTGTTTTGACTGGGGTACCTTGACCTTCATCTCTGACATAAACAAGTTTACGTTGACTGATGATTGTTGACAGTTTCCTATGAACTGTCCTCTCTTGCTCTTTCTCACTGGTGGAAATTTGTGTGACAGGCTCAGGCTGAAGCTGAAAAGGAACACGAAGAAGTGGTCCATGTGCTAGAGGTAGGTTATTCATTCTCGTCTTAAAGACCTCTTTCTCACAAATGTCGGAAAACAATCAGCTATTCCTGTAAGTTTAGGGGAAAGAAATCATGAAATCACAGTGCATAAGAGTAGTACAGTACACCATTTTTAAGATGACATTACACTACAGTGCAAGTGGTATTCCAGACAAGGTCTCTACTAAGGTTTTTGAAGAGGACATTTCAATTAGAAGTTTCTCTGATTGTAGTCGGAGGGTGTATGTGATTGCTATGAGTGGTGACACTAGACTCAGTGAGTATGGTTTTCAAGAGGCAAGCAAGCCAAGGCAACTGATCAAATGCTTATATGAAAGGAATAAGGTCTGCCAAGTTGGGAAGCACTTACTGAGAGAGGAAACAGTTTCTGACAGTTTTGTAGAAGTGAGGAGGCTTAGATCTACAGAGGGCTGTATCTGAAAGCCTTTAACACAGATACACACAAACACACACACACACACACACACACACAAAGAGAGAGAGAGAGAGAGAGAGAGAGAGAGAGAGAGAGAGAGAGAGAGAGAGAGAGAGAACATAAACATGCAGATACACAGTTATGGGGATAACTGAGGGAGATGTGTACTCTGATGCACACTTGGCATGCTCGACTGGCACTGACTCAACAACAGTTTCAGCCCCAACAGAAAAAAAAGAATCACGGCCCTTTCACAGCTCGGCAGTTCTAAAGACTTGACAGTTTTTCATTTTGTTGTGTTGTCAAAAGCATTTTTTTTGGTTGCTATTTATCTCATTTAAATTCTTGATCGTCAGCTTTTCAGATGTTTCACTGTTCTCTCGTTTGTTTGGTTTTTCTCAATCTTCATTTCTGTTGTGCTCAAACAGAACCATTGGGACAGAATGCAGGTATATATTTTATGAGTAGATACTCCATTTAAATGTAGCCCAAATCCCCTAAAGCGTTGTGTTGTGAACCCAACATCTTTAAAAACATATTAGATAGTATTTCATGTAAGCAAAATGTAATTAGATGTATTAAACATCAGCAAAATGTTTCAACTGGTATGCATTACAGTGTTGCTCATGAATAGTTACCTGACAAAAATAATATAGTCCCTGATTTCTGCATAATTGGGTCATTTGACTCACACAGATGCATTCAGACATGATCAGCAATATTATCTCATTTGACATTCCACCATTCCACCCAAACCCCTTAAATCCATTTTGTCACTGTGTTAAGCATTTTTAATTCATGACAACTATAACCTTTCCTTTTGCCAATGCTAAGTTTTCATTCCCCATTGTACTTTTTGTTTACCTATCAAACTATTAAAGTTCCCAGTCACCAAATACAGCAGGCAATAGCCCAACATTGCACTGATGCAAGCAGGCATGCAGTGCATGGTACCTGATAATTGCGGGCCAAAAGAAACTCTCCCTATGGCGATGACTCAGCCCATGCTTATCATCTGGTGGGCAGGCGCTGGTGTCAAAGCTGTGTTGGTTTCCCTCAACTAATGGCCCATGAAATGATGGTTTCTATTATCATGCTATTTCTAGATAAAGTCCTGAATATAGATATACATAATTAAGTCAGTTTCATAAGCTTCTGAGAGAAACCACGGTGGCCTTGTTATCAAACATGGTTATGTTTTATAGTTTCTTATTTTTCTACTTGGGCCATTACATAGAGAATTAGAGATGAATTATTTTTTGTATATTAAAGTAAGCAATATGTTCTGTTTATGGTTTATGTAAATGGATTGAGTTCAGATTATCATGACTGAGATCTTCATCACTGAATCAATATGAGAAAAGGATCCCTCTGTAAACAGAAGGATAACAGAAAATATTGTACTACCCTCCTCTCCCTTTTCTTCTCCTTCTCTCTCCTTTTTCTTCTCTTTTTCTTGTTTTTCCTCTTCACCAATATCTGTCTCTGTTGTCATCTCTTCAAAGGTCAAAGTTCACAGCCTGGAACAGAAATGCAGGTCTCAAAGTGAGCAGTTCACCCTTCTGTCCAAAGAGCTTCATAAATTCCGTGTTGAGGACGACCCTGTTGACATCCTAGGTGCCACCGACCCCTCTCCTCTGTCCAAGACTGTCCATCCCCTGGAGAAAGCCCTCACACTTACTGTCAACGGACGACCCTCTCGGCCTGGGAAAGGTGTGTGCAAAAACTGCAACATAAATTGTGAAGCTGAGGTTAAAGAAAAACACTGCCACTGTTGTTTCTTCAGCTTCTGATGAGCTTCAGATGATGCCATCTGATATTGTACAACCATTATGCAGTGCATTGATATAGGAGTGAAAGATTAAAATGAACACTGATGTTGTTTTACGAACCATATCTCTTTCCATGGACAGGATCTTTTATGAATAAATGTTAGACTATAATATTTTGTCTTAGGTAGCCACTGAACTAGTTTTTGGATGTGTTTCCAGTTTTCAATCATTTCAGTTGTGAGTGTCCCTATTTAATGAATCAGGTCTGTAACTTTTCCAGACGTTGCATCCTGGTGTGCAGAAAAGGGAAATGGCTGTTAGTCTGGAGTCTATCCTCCTCCCTGTATGTGTGCATGTTGTTCTGTCTGACTTAAGTAATTACAGGGAGCCATTGAGTGGCGCAGATGGCCAGTTGATGTGCTGATGCGCTGTGTGTGTTTCTCTCTCTCTCTCTCTCTCTCTCTCTCTCTCTCTCTCTCTCTCTCTCTCTCTCTCTCTCTCTCTCTCTCTCTCTCTCTCCCTATCTCTTTTCTCTCTCTCCCTCCCTCTGTCTGCTGGGTGGAAATGGCGGCTTCCAGGCAATGAGAGACCTGCAGGCAGTCCGCTGAAAGCCAAGACCCCTCACACCCTGCCCGCCACTGCCGCTGCTGCCCGACACAAGCCCGATACGCTGTCCGTCAAGCCCATCATCCTGACCAGGAGCAGGCCCACCAGCCCGCAGCGGGCAGGCCCCTCAGAGGTGGGCAAGCAGAAGAACATACTGTACACAACAATGTACATACGTACTGTACTTGTATGTGTATCTATACATATGTATTGCATACATACACTGTACAGCTTCACTTACATACAGTATAATTATTATTTACCGACAAAGAATTAGAGGTAGCTCATACTAAAGGTATATCTGTCTTCCTGTACATTGATAATATATAAACAGAACAATGTGTATAAACATACTTGTATGTGTATTTATACATATGAAGAGTTCAGATGCAAAACCCCCTAAACACCATTTTTGTGAAAACTGAGTTAATGATATTGTGTGAATCCTGTATAAATCTAGAAAAGGTAAATGAAATGTTTTTGTGAAAAAATAAAATTAAACCTGCTCCCCGCCGTGTTTAAAATATCTGTTTGAAATCAAAACACTCTAAACGCCTGATATAAAATGGCCTTTTCCTCAAAAAGTGGTCAAGTGGAGTTAGGGGGTTTTGCATCTGAACTCTTCATATGTATTGCATACACTGTATAAATAAGCATACACAAATATACCTTTACTTTACTGTACCTACAAAGAAGTGGAGGTAGCCCATACTAAAGGTATACTTGTCTTCCTGTACATTGATAATATACAAATATATGAAAATATATCCATACAGTATTGAGCATGTCATAGAATGTGTTAAATATGTTATAGTATATACATACACTACCCACTCAATCCTACATACAGTATGCATATATAAGCATACACAAATCTTTTCTCCATCGCTGCTCCGTCATGTCGCTCCTTCTGCAGTGGGAGTTACCTCATCATCATGTGCTTTGCTATTTAGGTCATTATAATCATGCACACACACACACACACACACACACACACACACACACACACACACACACACACACACACACACACACATACAACACACACAGTGCTGTCAGGCCTGGGGCCTTGGTGCTGCCCATGAGAATTTGTTTTCCACTACTTACGTGATTGGCAGCCTGATAAACAGGAGATAACGATTATTACGCCATCGAGTGTGCTTAGACTCCTACGTATGTATGGTGCACAAAGTTGTGTGTTGCTCTGGTGCAGAAAATGCCCTGAACGTGGAGGTTATCTAAGCATTTGCACACTGCGTGAAGATGTCTGAATAAAACGAAGAGGTCCATACGGTTGGAATTCATTGGCTAAGATGAAGAATAACTGGAGATTGGGGCTGAAAATAACTGCTTTACAGTACTGTAGTCTCAAAGGCAAAAGCCCTTAATATGATATTAGCGTGACATGCTGAGATATTGAGACTCCTTCTAATCCAATCCTCCAGGGGCCTAGTGACAGCACTGGGGGCCTAATTCCAAGCGTGAAGTCTAATGCTTTATTACTGATCAATCCTCTGATGCACACTACACATTAGGAGACAGCCTACCTGTAGATCACAAAGTACTGTAGCTATCGTTAGTTACTATTGCTGTATATCTGAGTGCCTGTGGTCTCTCCCTCCATAGATGGAGGATGAGGTGAGTCCATCTCCGAGGTCCAAACCACGCTACACAGGACAGGTCCGTCTCTGCACTGCCCGCTACAGGTAAGCACGTACCGTAGGATAGACCACATTTCTTTGCTTTAACACCATATCAGTCTTCGCATTCACAAACCTGAGCCACGAGTCTGAGTGTTATTTGTGACCTCTTCCCTTCTCCTCCTCACCAGCTATAACCCTTACGATGGACCTAATGAGCATCCAGAAGCAGAACTCCCCCTGGTGGCTGGGAAGTATCTCTATGTCTATGGGAACATGGATGATGATGGCTTCTATGAAGGTTTGTTAAACTTTCAGATTAATCATCTGCCATGCTATATAATACCTATTTCTCTCACATACTTTGAGTTTTAAATGTCATATCTTTGCAAATCGCTGTATGATACTACTATTTTCTATATATACTTGGAAAAAAATCTGTAAGTTCGGTAAGGTGATATATTGTCAAGCACTGTATTTAATTGCATTATACAAAAAGACTTATTATTTTGCTCAAACATACATACTCTGACAGGTCAACAGCAGTCCTTCACAGTCCAATTCTTTTTATTTCAATGTCAAATTTCTTGAATGAGTTGAGTGGTGATTCTTATGTCCACTATTTCATGAGCAACCAGTAAGATCAGTGTGCTGGCCCGCTGCATGGCAGACATGGAGAGGCCGAGAGCTGACTTGACTTGAGCCGTGTTCACTGAAGGTAGCACTGGCAGCGGAGTGATGCAGCTTGTGCTTGTCTAATCCAGCGTGACTGAGTGATCAGCAGCATGTTCTTCTGCTGACAGCTCTCCATACAAACACCCACATCCACACACACACATCCACACACACACTCACACACACACACACACACACACACACACACACACACACACACACACACACACACACACACACACACACACACACACTCATAGACAAATGTTCAAGTTTGTGTTTGTACAAATGCATATATGCACACACATGCATAAATCCACATATACATAACCCATAGTACATAGCCACACACACACACATGTACGTCAAGACTCACACCCTTGGCAAAGTTGCCCACTGAGTCGTTCTTTTTTTCCCATTCTTTGTTGTTTTCCATCTCATAGCTTTCTCCTTTGCTAATCCCCCCCTCCATATTAGTTACTCATGGAGCAGGCATCATTAGGATCTTCTGACAGCTACGATAAATGTCAGTATTTGTCAGTCCATCTCTCTCTCTTTCTCTCTTTCTCTCTTTCTGTCTCTCTCTCTCTCTCTCTCTCTCTCTCTCTCTCTCTCTCCCTCTCTCTTTTCCTGGAATGTGTCCCATGACGACACATTGAATTAATAAAGCAGAAAAATCAAAGAGGCAGCGAGTGTTACAAACACCCACTCACAGTTGCAGAGTCATCCATGTTTGTCCAGAACAGTGCTCTTCAGTGAATACTCTGTGACTCTTAGGGTTGAAAGGGTAAAATAAAAGGATCCATGTAGGTTGTAGTGTTGTTGTGTAGTTTTGTTTCTCTCTAAGGACAGAGCTCATGTCTTGTGTCTCCTTGTCCCCCTCAGGAGAGCTGCTGGATGGCCAGCGTGGCCTTGTCCCCTCCAACTTTGTGGAGTTCATCCAGGACAAGGAGAAGCCCCCGGCCGAGGGAGGCGAGGACCTGGGCCCTCTGGAGCGCAGTTGTCTGGGTCTGGGCTCGGGCGATGGCGCCGGGGGCCTGGGGGGAGGCCTGGACAGCCTTGGCATGGGCGACCCGCTGGGGCCCTGCAGCAATGGCACAGGGGGCCCGCAGGAAGGGGACGAGCTGGCTGACAACGTGGTGCCTTACCCGCGGCGGATCACCCTGATCAAGCAGCTGGCACGCAGCGTGATCGTGGCCTGGGAGCCGCCGCAGGTGCCGCTGGGATGGGGTTCGGGCACAGTGGGCACAGGGGCGGGCGCGGGGGGAGCCATCAGCGGCTACAACGTGCTGGTGAATGGCGAGGTGCGCTCCAGCGTGCCTTTCGGTGGCCGCACCAAACTGCTCCTTGAGAAGCTGGACCTGGAGGGCGCCACCTACCGCGTGTCTATTCAGAGCCTGACGGAACGCGGGCCCTCGGACGAACTGCGCTGCTCGCTGCTCGTGGGATGCAGCGTGACAGTAGCACCTTGCGGCCTGCGCGTCGACAACATCTTGCTCGACTCGGCCGAACTCTCGTGGCTGCCCAGCAACAGCAACTACGCCCACGCCATCTACCTGGACGGCGTGGAGCAAGCGGTGGTGCGGCCGTGCTGCTACCGCTACCGCTTCACCGGCCTCAAGGCCACGACCGTTTACAAGGTGCGGGTGGTGGCCAAGCCCCACCAGATGCCATGGCAACTGCCGCTGGAGCAGAGGGAGAAGAAGGAGGTGGGAGTGGAGTTCTGCACACAGGCGGCATGTCAGCCATGTCAAGGTGCAGATACTCAAGTGCGCGTGCACACACTCATTTCCTCACACATACACACATAAACACACAGAGAAACTCAGTCATCAACTTCAAAACCTAAAGTAATAAAGCCTGATTATATTATGTGATTTTTTAACAACACATAATGTTTGAAAATGTGATAATATGGTGCGAAACTTTTCAGTTTTCTTTTTCTGTTTAAAGACACAATTATTGTTTCCTGTATAAGTAGTGTACTCTGTACTGCAATCTCTCTCTTTTTTTCAAACACAATATTTAGGTACTTTCTGTCAAGAAAATTATACATTGGACTGAGGCCACAGTTTTTCATTTTCATTTGTATTACCCAAACACAGATCTTTAAATACATATTCCACTTTTATTTGAATGTGTAACACACTAAAGTTGGCCAAATGTTTTTTTTCTATTTTTATATAAATTATTACAAGATTGCCTACATCCTCTTGGAAGAGAAGCCAAAGTGTATAATCTGTATTCAACGGTATTTCAGCTCAATATAGTATGCAGTGCGTGGGCAGCATCCTTTTTCTTGGTACATTTATTGTTTATTTATTTACTTATTTATTTATCTATTTATTTATTATATTTAGGGGTTTAGCATCAAATTCATAGACACAAGCTAAGACAGCTAACAATATTATTCTTCTTATTGCTATTTACAGCTTGTGCCACAATGCAGGATTAGGAATCTTTGTAAATGTGGCAAGCAATAAACCCTGATTAGTGTCATTCTACTGGGTAGAGGGTGGATGGAAAATATAATTGAATTTACAGGGATAAAAAGAAAGGTTGGCTGGTGTTCCTATTCTCTAAGTAGAAGATCTAGGCTGCTGTATGTTTGCCTGTGGAATAAGGTTTCTGTTTTAGTATGAGTGAACATGATATTTGAACTACGTAAAGATGAGTGTGACTGTATTTGTGTGTGTGTGTGTGTGTGTGTGTGTGACTGACTGTTTTGGGAGATTAAGTGGTGAGTTTGTAGGTTTAAAAAAGGAGTTAAATATCCCAATATCTTCCCCACCATATAGACTCTCCACATAGATTGTCAGTATGCTTACTCTACTCTTTTTTCTAGGTCACTCCTCCCAATCTCAGTCCTGAGGTCTTTTTCATTCTTTCACTTTTTTTTTTTTTTTTTTTTTTTTTTTTGGCAGGAACCTTTCATGAAGTAAAAATGAGTTTAACAGGGCATCATGCAAGTCAGGGATTTTTTAATTCCAGAGTTACAGCCACCTACTTTTTATGTGCTATATTTTTTGGATAGTACATTTGGATTTGTTTGCAAATCAAACACAAGAAACCAGCAGTGCTCATTTTTGAAGAGTTGATTGGCATGGTAATAAACCTACTTTCATAAGGCTCATATTTTAGTGGCCTTTGCCTTCATTCTGCTGCAAGGCAATGTAGACATACTGCAAGTAGGCTAGTAGTAACTGTAAATGTGTGAAAGGGCTATAGGGGGAGTCTAAAATCTTCCCTAGTGTCCCTCCCTTGGCCTTCCCAAGTGTCTCAGCGGAATGCCTTAATCTCACAGTTTAGAATGCCTTAATCTCACAGTTTAGAATTGTTCATACTGTATTTACACCAGTCTTATATGTTGGTTTTGGATCTACAATAGCATAGGTTTTTACCTCTTTGAACTCATGTGTGTGTTTAGTCTATGTGAAGGGTTTCTGATCTTGTGGTCTCTGTTCCCTCAGGTCCCCCACTGCCTCCTCAAGAGGTGCAGGTCCAGTGTGGTCCAGGTCCTGGAGTCCTGCAGGTCAGCTGGAAACCCCCAACCCTCACGCCTCTGGGGACCTCCAACGGGGCCAGTGTCATTGGCTATGCTGTGTGCACCAAGGGCCAGAAGGTGAGTGGGTCTGCCCTGGTGTGTCAGATGCAAAATAATGCATTCAGCTTTATACTTGTCTGGTGCATACGTAATAGTCTTCAGCTGTGTGTGTGTGTGTGTGTGTGTGTGTGTGTGTGTGTGTGTGTGTGTGTGTGTGTGTGTGTGTGTGTGTGTGCGCACTGGGTTGGGTTATTCTAGTGATGTAATAGCTGCCACTCCTAATACAGAAGCCATAAGCTTTGAATCTCACATTCAGTAACATTTCCACTGCAGCTATGGGCTTATAGTTGTTGTCATATCCTATGGCGCTCTCTGCTGGACGACAGAGGCATTACATCTTTGCACAGTTTTAGCAGCATAACTGTATGTAGACTCGTTCTCTTAGATTGCCAGAGAATAAGGACCTCCTTTTACTCATAATGGTATGGTATAGCAGTGTAATGTATTATGACTGTTTGATATTACGCTGTTACCTTGTGCCAAGCATTTGAAAAATCAAGAAAAAGATTAATTGATTGAGGTAGTGACTGGCAACATGGCCTTTGCAGCCCATGTTATAAATCACCAAAAACCCATCAACCAATCACAACTGTACAGATGGGATTTATAGTATATTATTGCCAGCCAAGAAACGCATCTTTGTGTCTATAGTTGCACAATGAAGATGTCATTTATTTGAAAGACCTGTTTGTTTCTTGTTCAGTTTTCATCCTGTTATTGTATGTTCCTGGAAATGAGATGTCAATTACCGGTACCCGTTGCCAGGCGCCCCTGAAACTGGTTTGGATGGGGGTGTGGTTCCCAAATTACATGCTAACAGAATGCTTGTCTGAAGTGACTGCTTGCTATTTTTATTTGATTACATGTGTTTATTTACAATGCTGACCTCTGTTCACTGACAGAAATGATCAATGATTTAGAATGTCATGGTGCAACCTGCCTTGCTGAGCAGAGTAGTTAAGTAAAGATTACTGGGATAGCTGAGAAGTTATCACTATTCTGATGCATGACGATCACCACACACAGTGCACAAAGTGGAATATGCAGTAATTTTTTATGTTTTACAAAAATGAATGAACACTATGATTGAGGGACTTCATATCATACTCACTTGTGTATGTTGTGTGTGTGTGTGTGTGTGTGTGTGTGTGTGTGTGTGTGTGTGTGTGTGTGTGTGTGTGTATGCAGATAGCTGAGGTGATGTTTCCACTGGCTGACTTTGTGACTGTGGAGCTAAACCGTATCCAGTGTCTGGAGGCTCGTGAAGTCGTCGTCCGGACTCTGTCAGCACAAGGAGAGTCGCAAGACTCGCCCGTCGCAACCATTCCAAACAACCTGCTGGTGCCTCCTCCGGGTGCCCCCCACCCCCACCCACACGCGCCTCCACCCCACCTCCAGTCCCCGCTGCGCCCTCAGCCTCAGCCCCAGCCCCTCCCCCAACACCCACCCCAACACCCACCCCAGCACCCACCTCAGCACCCACCTCAGCACCCACCCCAGCACCCACCTCAGCACCCACCTCAGCACCCACCACCCCAGCAGCCACAGCCTCCCCAGATCCAGCCCCACCCTCCCCACCCAGTCCCCCAACCTGCACCCAGTCACTTCCAGCCCCTACCGCAGCAGCCGCCCCGTCACCTGCCTCCCCACCCTCCACACCCGCACCCCCAGCCTCCCCCTCACCTCCGCCCGCTCCCCCCCCACCCGGGCCCCCAGCAGCCGCAGCCCCAGCCCCACATCCCCATGCCCCAGCCCCACATCCCCCAGCTGGCCCACCCGGCCCCGGGCCACCCGCAGAGACCACTAAGTGCCAGAGAGCTGGAAACCAAAGAGCCTGGGCCTCCCCCTGGGGGGCCTCCTGGCGCCGTACACCACGGGCCTCCGGGCAGCGCCCAGCAACCCTGGGAGCCCCTGCGCTCACCTTCAGGAGGCCCCATGCCCCCTCGCGGGCCCGCGCACGGACACATGCTGGAGGCACCCGCCCACCCCAACCGCCGCTCACCCTCTCCACAGAGGATCCTGCCGCAGCCGCGCGGCACCCTCATCCCCGACACGGTGGCCAAGGCCATCGCCCGAGAGGCGGCCCAGAGAGTGGCAGCTGAGAGTGGAAGGGTGAGTGACAGATGGGGCAGCTATGGTGAGGACCAGCACGGGGGGGGGGGATTAGACTCAGTTTAGATTTATAAGTTAACTTGGTGTGTTCAGCTTTGAGTTGATTTTGATATTTAATGTGTTGTAATGTACTTAGAGATTTTATTTATCTAACATGTATTATTTAGAAAGGGGAATTTGTCGGTTTCCAATATGCTGTAAGGAACCCCAACTATCTAAAACGGATGAAAACAAATGGCTGCTGTATACATTTCTGGCACACATTGGCAAAACCACAGACTTCATTCTCTTGAAGCTAAAATTAGACTGAGGTCAATATTTAAATTGCAATTAATTGCAAGATTGGTTGCAATTCTTTAAAGTTGAGTTGGAGTTGAGTGCAGTCAGCTTTGTTGGGGTTGAAAACAGATTGAACCAGAGTTTTTCTTAAATGTTTTTGTGTTTAAACTCCAAGGATGATAAAACTGCTCTTAAACAACACAAGTTTTAGAGTAAATATTTCAGTGAATATAAGACGTTAAGAGGATTAAATAGCGTGAAAAGAATCCAAAGATTATTTTGTCCTGCACTTCAAAATGTTTTAAATATTTGCACTGGAGTTTTGTGGCATATAACTTAATTTCTATGGATTGTCAAATATAGCCTATATCACATTCTTTGATAAGAGGAACTTGTATTTAAAAATAAGCCGTCCCTACTTTTTGGTTGCAGAAAGAAGAACCCTGAATTATATTCTAAAATAACATACTGCATATCCAGGAGATCTGCTGGGATTTTGAGGTTCCATTAGCCACAAGTTGTTGTACCAGAGCAAACTAGACATTTTAATCCAGTGACATAGGATTATCATTCAAATATAAATTGAAATATGAAAAAATAAATCGGGGATTTTGGTTGAAGGGGAATAATTTGAGAGAGAGGATAATATCATTGCACCTCAGGAACAGACCCCATCACAGGATTTAATGGGGGGAAAAAAAAGTTCATTCAAGGTGGAAGGATGTTGCATCACCAGGTAAAATTACTGATGCAGTGTCATCATGTTTCAGATGACATTCTGAACTGACAGTTCTCTGTCTCTCTGATTCATTCACTAACCCCCTCTCTCTCACACACTCTCTCTCACAATCTCTCCCTTGCTCCCTCCCTCTCTCTCTCTCTCTCTCTCTCTCTCTCTCTCTCTCTCTCTCTCAGATGGAGAGGAGGAGCCAGCCTTTCCACCAGCAGGGCTCTGATGAAGAGGAGGATGAGGAAGGCTACGGCCAGGCCAGGCGTAGAGGGGCGTCTGTTGATGACTTCCTGCGTGGCTCAGAGCTTGGCAGACAGGTTTGACAGCATCCCAGCCTTCTATTTAAGTCCATGTGATTGACTTCATTGCAAACAGGACCTATTCCATGCTATGCCATGTAATGGACCCTAACCTTGGACTGATGATGACAGTGTTCATGTGATTTTGAGATGTATTCAAGACTGTGTGTTTATCTTGTCATCGCACTCATCTTGTTTCTGTCCATCTTGTTAGCACTCGCTGATCCCAAGTGTGTGTGTGTGTGTGTGTGTGTGTGTGATTGCATGTGTGTGTGTGTGTGTGTGAGTGTGTGTGTGTGTGTGTGTGTGTGTGTGTGATTGCGTGTGTGTGTGTGTGTGTGTGTGTGTGTGTGTGTGTGTGTGTGTGTGTGTGTGATTGCATGTGTGTGTGTGTGTGTGTGTGTGTGTGTGTGTGTGTGTGTGTGTGTGTGTGTGTGTGTGTGTGTGTGTGTGTGTTTCAGCCTCATTACAGTCACAGTGAGGAGTACCATACAGAGAGCAGCCGTGGCTCAGATCTGTCCGACATCATGGAGGAGGATGAGGAGGAGCTCTACTCTGAGATGCAACTAGAGGACGGCCGCAGACGCAACTCTCACAACGCACTCAAGGTGCCGACACACACACACACACACGCACGCACACACACACACACACACACCAAAAACGTATACACACATCAAACACATATACTGGTACACACACTCATGCATCATGCATCATTCACATATATTGTATATACACATCAAAAATACATACACACACCCATACATCATTCACATATACTGTGTACACATACAAATGTACACATACACATACATGCACACTTACGTGTGCACATCATTTAGACAGATGCGTCATCTCAAGATGTTTATCCTAAATTGAAATATTCTAAAACTTCATGCACACATTACTCATACACAGACCAAAAAGCCTCATTTGATTCCTAAATCAGATAGATAGTTGATTCCTAAATCAGACAGATAGTTGACTCCTAAATCAGACAGATAGTTGACTCCTAAATCAGACAGATAGTTGACTCCTAAATCAGACAGATAGTTGATTCCTAAATCAGACAGATAGTTGATTCCTATACCAGATAGACAGTATAGCTTGTTTACTTCAAGCTAGGTTTGGGTGTTGGTCCATCTGCTCGGTAATGCACTGAGAAGTGGCCATATCTATGTCTGACATGTCAGGTCTCTCCTTCATCTGGTCGGCAGGAGCGCGGTGACAATCGACGGCAGGCTCACGGCGGACCTCAACCCCAGCGCCGGGCCCTCATGGTCCCCTCAATTGGTCAGTGCTGTGACTGTGCTGCTTGTACTTGGGTTTGCAGTAGAGCTTTACTTGGTGTGTGTGATTTGTGTGGTCAACTCTTTTATGTGCTTCCTGTAGACTGTAAGCATTCTGCTGTCCGCTGTCCCACCCCATACTAGGAGTTCTACTACCATAGCCTCTCCATGGGCTTCTCTCCGTGTGTCTGCCAGTCACTCTCTGTGTTGGTCTACCATGTCCATGTTTCCTACAGGACTCACTAGAATTTTCTAGAACACATATACCTCTCTACAGAGGCTGCAAGATTATAATAACTCTTTCATACATAGTTGAAGACATATAGTGAGCTTGATTAGCTGTAAACAGTTTGGATTAATTAATACAGGACTATTATTTCAACATTTGTTTTCCCATGTAATTAGTAGGACTATATTTCAACATTTTCTCTCCAGCACTGATCTGCTGTCAGTGTAACATGAAGAGCAGTGCAAGAGAATCCTAATGACAGCTGCTGCTTCTCTTACACTTGTAGTTTTATGCAGCATGATGCTGTTGTGTGATGAATTTTTTATAGACTAGGTGTCAGACTCTCTGAACCACACATTAAAGTTTGCCTCAGAGCAAGTAAACAGCCGAATATCAGATACTGAAGTATCTGATATCCAGAATGAATATGAATGTGTAAAAGTAGCCAAATTTAGACATCAGATATGTTGATGATTGACTGCATTTGAGGTAAGTGGCAAATCTGCCCAGATTTGATTTATTGATTATCAGTAACTAACTAGTAACTAGTCGGTAACTAGAACTCCTTGAATTCTCTCTTTGATGAGCAGTGCGCCCATAGCACAGCTGTTTGTAGGGCTGTAGTTCTTGTTCCTTGATGCCCCTGTCCCACCTCCCCCCTACTTCTGTCCACTCCAGCCCCTCCTCCTGTGACCTGTGCATGGTAACAA
Source organism: Sardinella longiceps (assembly GCA_027497455.2). Classification (NCBI taxonomy): domain Eukaryota; kingdom Metazoa; phylum Chordata; class Actinopteri; order Clupeiformes; family Clupeidae; genus Sardinella; species Sardinella longiceps. The sequence continues at coordinate 299,189 of JAODXP020000008.1, forward strand.
CCCGCCCTCTGATTGGTGTTTCCATAGAGATAACCACAGAGAGTAACAGTGAGGGGAACCTCTCTCCGGTCATGGAGGATGTTTACTATGGCAGAGTAGCGCGCCACAGGACATGGTCCTCTTGCCGCGGGGGGCCACGGCCTGCCTACGGTACGTCTTTGCGCCCCTCTCTGCCCAGAGACAGAGAGAGAGAGCGAGAGAGAGAGAGAGAGAAAGCGAGAGAGAGAGAGAGAGAGAAAGAGATGGCTCGCGCCAGCGCACCCTTTCGAACGAGCCTCTCGATCGATCACCCTAATCGCATGAGCTGCTGGCCTGCCTGCCTGCACAGGAGAAACAGTGCCCATGAGTGTCTGACTGACTGACTGACCGACTGCATTGTTCAAAAAAAAAACAAACGCTGGGGACGCCATGCCCGCGTCAGCCATGCCCGTGGGAAGATGCGATGCACCACGCGTGGCAAAACCATGTATGCCGCTAAGACTGCTCCAAGAGAATGCCCTAATCCCTGACCCCAATCCCATTCCCAATCCCCCTCCTCCTACCCCCGCCACCCCCCCACCCCACCCCCCACCCCTCCACTCACAACTCCTCTGCACTGACTGCTATGAGCTGCCTGTCCTTACACCCCCCCACCCCCGTCCTCTTCCCTGCCCAATCCTCTGCCCCCACCCCCATCCCTCTCAGACATGATCACACCCAGACTACTTTTACTTCTCCCATGCATGAGAACGTAGTAAAAGTCAAGGGTGCTGCAGTGATGCCTTTAACCCCTCCCTCACAGGGACAATGCTGTATCCTTCTGCTCCACTCACCACACACAACATAGACTCCATAGAGTCCTCACACAGTAGACACATCAGAAAAGACTTAAGGTAGAACCAGAATACTTTGTACGTTACACAGGACAGCACACATCAGCCATACATAGCTATACATGATCATTGCGTAAACATCAGAAAGAACTTGGTTAGGACATTAGAGACAAGTTTGAGGTCAGGAAATGTGCAGTAGATGTTGTGAGGAAAGGCTTATACCTTCAGCGTATACCTACTGTAGCTTTTACCTAGTCAACATTTAAAGCTAGTATTCTTCCCCATCAAATAATATTAAAAGTTTCTACTGATTTTTAAATGTTTATTTTTTAGCCATATTAAGAGTTAGTGCCATCCAGAGGTCTGACAATATTCATCCAGGCAGAGAGATAGAACAGGCTAACCTTCAGAAAAACTTACCCCAAGCAAAGACGTTTCCTTTTGTATCTTCTCTAGAATATGTATTAATTGAAAGCCTAAGCGACCATTGTCAAGTCTGCCAACTAACTATGGAAAGTGTTGTGTATGTAGGCTTATTTTTGCACAGTTTCTCAAGGCCTTTTGCCTAAATACACAGCCTTCTCTTTGTTTGTAGTAATGAAGAACGAAGTAAATGAAAGCGATTGGAACTGTAAGGTTGCACTCATCACCAAGTTCAGGGTTAAATTGTCAGATTAGAAGCCTTGCCAGTGTTGAGCTTCATGCATGAATCAGATCCACAGCACAGTGGTTGGGAGACTGTCTGTGAATGTCCTTGTTCTGTGCCATGTTCACTTGCGGTCTGTGTTGGTCATCGTGGGTGTCTGGCTTGCTCCCCATCCATCTGTGCGTGTGTGTGTGTGTGTGTGTGTGTGTGCGTGTGCGTGTGCGTGTGTGTGTGTGTGTGTGTGTGTGTGTGTGTGTGTGTGTGTGTGTCTATATATATATATGTGTGTGTGTGTGTGTGTGTGTGTGTGTGTGTGTGCTTGTGTGTGCGTTTGTGTGTGCTGTGTTTATTTGTGGGTCATTCTCACCCTTGCACAGCATTCTGCCTGTACTGCAGGAGTCCATGGCCTGCATTGGTTGTTTCCTCTGTTGGCCAGTAGGGGGTGCTGAATGGATTGATAACTGCAGTGTGGATGGGAAATGAGTTGTGATGGCTGGTTCCCCTCAGTCCATTGTGTTTCAGTGTTGCATGGACATCTGAATTGACATCTGCATCATGTGATATCGTCTCTGTTTCTGTGTATGTGTTTGTGCGTGTGTGTGTGTGTGTGTGTGTGTGTGTGTGTGTGTGTGTGTGTGTGTCTGTGTGTGTGTATCTGTGTGTAACGGGATATGTGCAATTAGTCTATTTACTCATTTGATTAATAAACAAATAAAAAGCAGGTCATAGAGTTTATAATTGGACAGCACAGAAGACTAACATTACATACAGTATTACTTTACACATATACACTTTATGTACACATTCTTTATAGTAAAAAGTCATAACTACACAAATCATGAACACACTATTGTCTCTGTCTCCACATGTGTCTAACTCTCTTTCTCCCATAGATGGGTACCGGGACCGAGGCCGGCGGTCACCTCCCTATTACGACGAGTCCGAGGGTGAGGACCAGTTTCGAATTTTTGTGGCGCTCTTCGACTACGACCCCCTGTCCATGTCGCCAAATCCGGACGCGGCCGAGGAGGAGCTACCGTTTAAAGAAGGCCAGATTATCCGGGTGGGTAAAGCATCCAGCGAGGGCAGACTTCTTTTCTTTTAATCTCTTCTTCTTTTCAAATGTTCTTATAAATGTTGTTACTGCTCCCATAAATGTTAATGATGGCCATTATCGTCCTTGGCGTGTGTGCCGCAGGGTTTTTGGCTTCCGTCTGCTGATTTGAAATTGGCCATTAAAGGACTAAAAGGTTGTGAGATTTTACAAAGTCATTAAAAACAGCTCTTGTGTCCTTCTCTGCTCTTTCTTCGCCTCTGTTGTGTGGTGCCTGCCCCCTCTGTGTCTATAAACTAGGTGTATGGAGATAAGGACACAGACGGCTTTTATCGGGGTGAGATCCGAGATCGTTCCGGCCTGATTCCCTGCAACATGGTGTCCGAGATCCGTGCAGAAGATGAAGAAACGAGAGACCAGCTCCTCAAACAAGGCTATCTGTCTCTGAACACACCTGTGGACAAAATAGGTAAACATCTAAACAATCTCATCTAAATAATCTAAACATAGCCTAAAAATAGAAGAAATCCCTTTGCACAGCCAACTATGACTTGAAAACAGGTGCTGGTGGATTGCAGGTTTACACTTCATATATTAAAAAGAGGTGGCCACCGCACACTGTTATATCTTTGTGACTTTTATCGAGCTACGCGTTTCGCAAGTTGCTTCTTCAGGCTCAAGAAGCAACTTGCGAAACGCTTTGCTCAATAAAAGCAGAGACACTTATATAGGAGGAGACAAATCACTTCAGAAGTCCTCCCATTGAAATGCACTACGGCCGTTAGTAACGCAAAGATGGCGGAGTAGAGAAACTGGAAGTCCTGCCTTACGGTGGAAATAGCCAATCACGTTGCTGAACGCTGTATGACTGACAGTTAGCTTTTTTGTTTACTCCCTCCGTCACTATGGTGGTAGCCATGCCGCGATTGTCAACGCAGGCACAGTAAGCAATTTGCAGTTTTAAATAACGTCTATTTTAGCTTTGTTTTAGCGTCTGTCTGGTAGATTTTGGCACTGTTCAACTCAGATTTAAACAAGGATTCACACCATATACTTTTTAAGTCCATACGACCAGCCAATCTGTACTTATGGATATTTCCCCATTCATTTTGGAGGGTCTGGTCTTGTTAAGCCCAAATAGCTGCCCAAAGGCGTATCCAATATGGCGGCCGAGTGATGTGACTTGCCTTAGAAGGACTTTGACACAAAAAAGTAAACATAACCTACTTAGGTATCTGTCTAAGAGCTCAAACTGTAGCTGAAAGGTCATAGATGTAGTCAAATTCTTTACCCCACCTCTGTACCAGCAATGTTAGAATTAAGTTAGCATTCATAAATTTCATAAATTCATAAATATGACTTCACCATAAAAGCTGACTCAATATCAGAATGCTGATGAATACACTGCTGATGAATCTTAGTTTGCTACAGTATCTTCAGCCATCTTTAGACTCAAATAGGCTCTAGTTATGTTTTATTAAGCTCTTTTTGATGAAGTGATACACATTCCTTTTGCATCAAATACTAAATCTACTGCGTCTTGCTTTTATGTTGAATTAGATATCTTCATCACCAATCTCTCTGGTCCTCTTTACTTTGTCCGTTGCTTCCTCTTTTAATTGTTGAATCTTTCATGTGTGTCTGTCTGTAGAACAGAACAGAAGAGGAGGGAGGCACACTGTGGCCACCAGGAGGATGGTGGCTCTGTACGACTACGACCCCAGAGAGAGCTCCCCAAACGTGGATGTGGAGGTGCGCATTCAGCCCCCATTTCTCTTCAAGCACGTCTCTGTTGTCAAGCATTGTCTTTGTCATTGAGGATATTTTCATTTATTTCGTTTGAAAACACATTTTTTTTTATGCTGACATTAACTCACAATGACAATTTGATTATCGATTGCATTCAAATCTCTTTGTATATTACTTAACACCTGAAGAATCCTGTAGTTCTCAACTTATTGCTACACACTGAAGATGGCTCCAAACTCATACATTCACATACACACGCACACACACACACACACACACACACACACACACACACACACACACACACACACACACACGTAGTGGGCCCATGTCTGTAACTTGATCCATGTGCTATTTGACGAGCATGTAATGTACTATAGCATTTGATATTATTCAGTGATAAGATGTATCATTTCACAATGTACCCAATTCAGCTCAAGATAATGTGTTTAGCGTACATGACGCACAGCAATAATTGGGCATCACTGAGTTGGCAAGGCCTCAAAGCCAATTAATGAACAGACAGACACACACACACACACACACACACACACACACACACACACACACACACACACACACACACACACACACACTCCCATCACGCCCTGCTGACAGGGCAGCAGTTTAAGTAGCTGAGTGTGTGTTTTTCCACGCAGGCCGAGCTGACGTTCTGCGCTGGCGACATCATGGCCGTGTTCGGGGAGATTGATGAAGATGGATTTTATTATGTAAGTAACTTTTTTTTTTTTTTGTCCGTAAACTTTCTGCTGACCCTTCACATTAGACGTCTGGTTGGCTGTCTCCAGACGGGCCGGCCAGCACTGACCTCATGCTGAGAGCACAGCCGCCAGACGTGACCAACAAACCTGCTTACCTGGTTTCTTCTTCATTAGACACAAACAGGGTAGAGTACAGAATCTACTCTGGCTAGAGAAAGGACTTTTATTGGGAACAGATTCTACACTCAACACATGGAGTCTCACTGGCTCTCATTTCAAAAGGAATGTAGAGTGAATGCTGGAGGGAATGTGTCCCATTGTTACAGTGGATATATGAAATCAAAAGACTGAAATTGTCTGTCCATTGGGGATTTCTTGTGTGCTCTACAGCAGACTGTGAGCCTTTTCTCAGCCATTGTACACTTATCAACTCAGCTATTGAATTTCTGTCGGCTTAGCAGTAGCAGTGTTGGAGCATATGCAAAATGTCAAGAGAAAATCTGAATTGATTTTACCACCTGAATAGCGAAATATATATTTCAACGATTTCAAGACTTGGATGCAGATGTTTGATAGCAGCAGAAAGGTGGTGGTCGTGTAAATAGCCTGTGATAAAAGTTGTGTAAACTTTTCCATCTCAAACTTTGTTGATATCAATTGATACCATGTGAGAAATCTCCTCCATGTCTGTCCTATACTTTACTATTGATGCTTGCCCTCCCCCCCCCCCTGCTCTGCCCTCTTCCCTACAGGGTGAGATCAACGGCCACCGGGGCCTGGTCCCCTCCAACTTTCTCGAAGAAGTGCCTGACGACGTGGAGGTCTACCTGACGGACACGCCCCCTCGCGGCGGGCCGCAGGCCGAGTCGGAGGCTGAAGCGGCGCTCCCACCGCCGGCACCTGCACAGGCCGAGGCCAAACGGGTACACCCCTCCTCCTCCTCCTCCTCCTCCCACCGCCGCTGTCAGCGCTAGGCCCTGTGTCCATCCATCCTCCGTTTGAGTTGCTCGTCTTTCGCCTTTCGTCTGTGCTGTTTCTTCCTCCTTTTCTTTTTCTTTTTCTTTTTACCGTTTGTATATCTTGTGAGTGGTCTGTGGGTTAGTTCAGTGGTTGTTTTTTTTGTTTGTTTGTTTGTTTTTTGTTTGTTTTCTTTTTGTTTTTTGATTGGTTGTTTGCCTGATTGTTTGTCGGTTTGTTTGATTGTTTGTTTGTTTGTTTGTGGCCGTGGTGATGGTGCTGGTGCTGGTGGTGACTTTTTTTGGGAGTCCAAGCCCTTTCTGATGTCTGTTGGAAAGGAAGAAACAAAGCCTGTGATGAAATGCGTGAGCACACAGACACAGACGGCCAACAGACTCACGGTGGGGACTACACAAAGGGGGAGACATGCGTAGAACCCTCGCAGAACCCAGAACTGTGGGGGAAGCGTTTAAAAAAAAAGAGAGAGAGAGAAAAAGGAAAGAATCAAACAAAAAGAAAGCGTCATACCTACACTGACAGCTTAAAAATAAAACAAACAACAACAACAACAAAAAGAAATGCCAATGTTTTGCACTGAAACACAAAATCTCCATGTGGATACTGTGTGTGGTATAATCTCATAAGTGCTTTATGAACTTGTCCAAAGGGTTCCTGGTTGGAAGTATTTGTTATCTATAAAGAAAACAAAAATTGAAGAGAGTTCATGTAGGTTGCCATGAGTCAGCAAAGCATGCCTTTTTCAAAAAATAATCTTGATACCTTTTTCTATATTAAATATGATCGCATACATTGGCCTAACTGTTGTATTTCTTTGAATAGGCTTTGGTTCTTTTGTATATTGCACACTCATATATTACAAAAAAACTCTATTTTTCAGATCAAATTCTGAAAGCAAAGAGACACTCCACAGTTGTCTCTTTACAAAGTTGATTGGTACAATCCAAGGCTGTAATGGTAAAGTGAAGAAATAAATGACTAATGACAAAAAACAACATGTTTCCTGAGAAAGATGTTTTGGTGGTCATCTGTGCTTACGTGTGTATTTTTTGTCGTTTTTTCTCTTTTCTTTTCTTTTCTTTTCTTTCCTTTTCTTTTTCTCGTGACTTTTTCATGTGTGTGGAGTGTGTTTGATCGAAACAGTGTCATTGCATCATTGTGGATTTTGATTTTGATTTTCTTTGGTTTCTCCTTTGTCTTCTTCCTCACCTGCTTGGCACAAGATGGAGAGAAACAGAAGGAGGTTCCTCATTTTTCATTTTGGCAGAGCCTTTCTCAGCTGTTTTCATGAGCAATTGGGGAAGTCGCTTATTGTATTTAAGCAGGCAGGGAACAGCTGTGCAAAATCCTATCTAACTGCTGAGTAAACTTTAGCATTAATTACGAATCATCAGGAATAGCTTAGTGTGGCACGCTAATATGATAAAAATAACCAAAGGGAAGTGGAAATTATTCGCTCAAGACTTGATCGTGACATCTTTGGTGGTCTTTAATGTAATGATGTCAGTTAAACTGTATCACTGGGGTGTGGTAGTAGGCTACTTCTCACAAACACCCCTTTCAAAGCGCTCTCTTTCTGTCAGGTATTCATCTTCTTTAAAGACTTTTTAAGTAGCTCTCCTCAGTCCCTGTTTTATTTTTATTTATTTATCTTTAATTCTCACTGAAGCCCTGGATGTTTCTAGAGCTTAGTAGGCCCTGAGGACATCATTGCTGTCAAGGGGAGGCTTAAGTCATAGAGCCTGGAGATTCTATTCCGAAGTTGATTTCAGCTTTTTATAATGCAGTCATCAGAATATTGTGAAGTGCTACACAAAACTGCCTTCCCACGGGCTTTCCATGCAAGGTTAAATGGTCTGTGGCATGACTTTTACATAAACTTTGTGTCCTTGAAAAGTTTTATGTACTGTTGCCTCAGCTCCACCAGCCTACTGTAGTGCAAAGCACTGTATTTGGGATGGCAAGCAAATGTGGCCTTGCAATTCTTAAGCACCCACATAACTCTTTAGCTGTCATTTAGCTGTGCTTGTCTGAGATGGATTTTAGTCAAGCATATAAGCATTTATAAGAATGTAAAATAACTGAGTTCATAGTTCAGCTTGGCAAGTTAAAATGAATTGATCCCAAATGAGTTACTGACATTTTTTGCATCAGGCTGTTGTGGTAGTTGCACAAAATGGCAATTTCTCTTCTATCCAGGCAAAATAATGATGTACAAACGTAAAAGAGTGGTACACCAGGCACATTAATCCTCCACATGACAGATCATGTCTGTGCTAGTTTCTCACATCGCTAAGTGCTAACAAATATGACACTGAGGTGGGCATATTTGAAGAAGCAGCAACCAAGGATTGTAAACTTATCCCTGAAAACTCAACACAACACAACACACTGTGTCTATGGCTAACAGTGCCAGTCATCTTACTAGTTTACAAGAGTTGGGAATGTATGTGCAATCCAGGTCATCTCCGGTTATCCAGCCTCAGAAATTTCTGTCCAAAATATCTCAGTGAGTCATATGAGCCTAGGGCAGTGCTGATAAACACACACACACACACACACACACACACACACACACACAGAGTCAGTCAGGGGAGCCTCCATCTGCTAGGGCCGATAGTCTTGCTGTTATGTAACCTGCATATGACCGTCCCTCCTACCCCACTTCTGCCCTCCCCCCCAACGGATTTCTCAGCAGGTTCCCGTGGAAACGGCCCCCTCACCCGGACGCCCCGCCTCACCCATCGTGCGCCCGCTGCTTGTCCCCACTCCTGTCAGGCCCCTAAGCCCCATACGAGGGCCAGAGGACCTGGCCTCCAAAAAGAAAAAAGGACTGCTCTCGAAAGGGAAGAAGTTGCTGAAAAAGTTCTCTCCCGCAAAATAGATTTCCCATCATCCTCAAGCCAAGTCATAACAGTATGTATTCTGGTACTGACCACTGAGGAAGAGCTAAGAAAAGGCCAAGCTTGCCAAACGTTGACGTTGGCATCAAAAAAAAGATCTTGTTGCCTCCTAGTGCCAACTGTGTGTGATTGAAACGAGTCAGTTCCTCAAAAGTTCATTGCTTTCAATCAGAATGTGTTGTTGTTTTGGAGGGAGATAGCAATGACAAGTCATTCAGTCGTTTGGTTGATGCAGTAATTACTGGGAAGGCTTCAGCGGTAGGGTTTATGTGGAATATCCTCACAATCATGGTTCTAAACTGCAGGGATCTTCATGATATGTGTTAAGGGCAAATGTGCAACATATTCAGTGCACACACACACACACACATACACACACGCACCCTTCACACACACACGCACACACACATGTACTGTACACACACACACACACACAGTTGTGTGTTTCTAGGGAGTGAAAGGCACGTACAGTACGAGCTGCAATTGTGCATCAGGGTATGGAAAGACACATGCAAGCAAATCCATGCCAAGGCTCATCTGGAAAGACCAGAGAAAATATAGTATATATATCATCTATTATCTATACTTCCTCATCTATTTATCTAGATACCTTCAGTACAATAGTATACATTACTAAATAATACATTCTTCAGCAGGTGTATGAAACTTGACTTTGTATGAGAGGAGGCGTTTTGTGCTATAGTGTTTAGACAGGGTGCTTCAGAGGTCTAGAGCTTGAATGAGTAATATAATGCTCTGGCTTAGCTGAGCAGAAACTCTCTCACCATCTCAGTGGCCTTCATCTAAACAAAAAACAAACAAACAAACAAACAAAAAAAAACTACAATGACCAAGATGCTCTTCTGCTGTGACTGCTGTGCTCTCACTCTCTCTTCGCCTAGTGTGTGTACCACCACCACCACTTCCTCCTCCTCCTCCTCCTCCTCCCATCAGTCTGTGCCAAGTACAGTACCTGCTCTGGACTGCATCATGTGTGGGACTGGCCACCTCTCTCAATGGGCCATCATCACCATGTTTGGTTGAATCCAGCCTCTTGTGTTTCTGCCTTTCTTATGCACAATTGAGAGACGAGTGACTGAGTGACATTATATTGCGGTTTGCGTGAGGGTGTGAATGTGGGGTCTCTACATATATAATATGTGTGTGTGTGTGTGTGTGTGTGTGTGTGTGAGAGAGTGTGTGAGAGAGAGAGAGAGAGTGTGTGTGTGTGTGTGTGTGTGTGTGTGTGTGTGTGAGTCTGTGTGTTGTTGTGCGTGTGTGACTCACTGTCTTTTCTGTGTTTATGTTTGTAAATCCGTTCAACAAAGAGAAACAGATATAAAAAACTGAACTTAAGAAAAAAAAAAGTATCAAGTCACGTGATCATGTGCTGTGCTGCTAACCTACATAGTGTCACTTTTTTGGTTAACTGTCGCCAGGTGATGGTTGGTCTTTCTCACTCAAGTAGGAGATATATTTAATCCAAGATGTCTAGGTGTGCAGTACCTTCTGAGTTTTACAGCGTTTAACTTGTTTACATTGCTGGCCTTCAGTGCCAACCCATTCCTGTGCGAATCTGTGAAAGGAAAAGATTGGTAAATACTTTGGCATCACTAAAAAGCCCTGGACCTCAGCCTATTCAATCCATAATCATTTAGGCCATCGTGGGGGTAATATATAACTGGACTTCTAGGTTAAAGTTTACTAGTCTGTGATGAATTAGAAAGAATCCACAATTGAATCAATTGGCCATGTTTGTATTTTCTTCCCAATGAAAGTAACTAGGCTCAAATGGCCGCAGCTGAAATATTTGTTTCGATCTGTTCAAAATCTGACTTGGGTTTTGCCACCATGTTGTTTTACCTGTGTGTGGAACCAATGGAGGTATTTCACTGAAAGAGACCTTTCACAATCGGCAAAGGGTGTTATGACCAATGTAATGATTCTTTTGATGTAATGCATATAAAGATTTCTATATGTTTGTATGTAAATGAAACAGATGCTCCTGAATAAAAGGATGACTGCCAAAAAATGTATGAAGCATTCAGCTGCCAGTATAGCTTGTACTATTATATTTTGCCAAATCATTTTGTCATTTACTTATTTATGGTAAAGAGAGAAAGATAAACTTAATAATAAATACACTGAGATCTCACTTTATAGTCCATTTGTGGCTGGCAATGGTAACTTTGCTGTTTGGGTGGCTGTTGGTCTTTTGTACTTTTACTCATTTGTAGATAATTTATTATCAATGTTTATACTTGATTTTTCAGATTGCATTTTTAGTGCATCAGGATGTATTACTCAACAGTGCAAGCAGTATTCATGGTGTCCTCAAGAAAAGTCTCAATCTGTTGCTCACCCTGTGAATCTAAAGCATACCAGATGAAATCAGTGGAATGTGTCTATGAGTATCATATGCTGTGTGGCTGTGCATGTGTTAATCATACATTTTCTAAAGAAAATAAATTTGATATTTTTCAAATTGTCTGGTTTTGTTTCCATGGCAAAATCAAACCCTACTACTCAGACTACCACCAGGGCTAGAGTACATGAAAGGGGTCTCTGAGGAGTCTGAATGAACTTCAGTAACTTGCACTGCCAGTTTGAGTTTAACTGAGACGAACGGCAATGCTTGCAAGCTATCACACTTTGCTGAGCCTGGCAGGGACGAACGCTCAGCAGAGAAATGAATAATTAGCCAGCTTGTTCCACTGAGCTAATATTACATTCTTTTTTGACACAGATTTATTTCACAGAGGAGTCTCTCTCTCTCTCTCTCTCTCTCTCTCTCTCTCTCTCTCTCTCTCTCTCTCTCTCTCTCTCTCTCTCTCTTTCTCCTGCAGGATGTATATCCGCACTTAATCCATCACCGGAGGTGTCTCAGCATAGCAGAATATAAAAGATACATTTTTACATCAAAAATAGTGCCTTTGTGGCATAATGCTACTGAATGCTGATTTTCATTTAGATCTCCCCTCTAAGATTAGCTTCTGACTGTCAAATCCATGGCCTATATTAGTCCTCATTGTAAAATTTAGCATAAAGAAAATGATGAAATGGGCTGTCACAATGACTTTATTTCTCAGTCTATCTATATTCTATCATAACATGTGAGGTGGATTCACCCTGTGTGACCCCAACCCTTGGTGAATCTCATATATATGGCATGCTAAGTGGGAGTAGCCAAGATTCTAAGTAGATTCCTGACAAGAAGAAATGCAAATGGAAGCATGGACAGGTCCTATAAGAGCGGATTATGACAGCTGAGGATAGCAGCCTGCAGCAACACTCTATGTCTGCATCCAGTATTAGACTAGTGGTGGCAAAGGGGTGGAGAATTGAAAGGGGGAGAGAGAGGGAGAGAAAGAGAGAGAAACGTATTTTGGCAGAGGGAGTGATGAGATTACAGACATAGATCACAGAGCCCCAATGCACCTCACTGTCTGAGCTGTCCTTCCCTTCAACTGGAGCATCTCTCTCTCTCTCTCTCTCTCTCTCTCTCTCTCTCTCTCTCTCTCTCTCTCTCTCTAAGCCAGTAACACACCAACAAACACGCACACACACCTTCCTCTTGTTTTTGTTTTACACACCACCTTGAATATTTTAGTAAGTGTGAGGGAGGTCTATCCAAAAATGGATACCATATCCCAAAAAGAGCAACAAACATTGACAAGGTTGCTTATTTGCTTACATTCTTACCTTATCGTCCTTATCATCATAGTATTAGGCCTACACAATAAATTAATGTTATCTGCTTAATCTGTCTAATATTGCCTTCTACGATACAGGCAGACATTAATTTTACCAGTGTGAGCTAATTTCAACACCCTGCCAATAGGTTATGCATGCTTATGGAATATATTATTGATGAATGATCAGCCCTATGTTAGATAGGTTTCACTTTTAATATACAGTTTCAGGTGTGCTCTGGAGTCTACAGTTCAGACTCCTGAATGGCAGCCATACTCTTGAATAGCTGCTGCTCCATCTAGACTTGAACAGCTGCTACTCCATCTGCTCAGACCCCTGGTCCTCTATGTACTTGACCCAATCCAGTTCGCCCACCAGGAGAAGCTGGGAGTAGAGATTGCAACTCTCAATCTGCTACCAAGGGTTCTCTCTTAGCTGGACAAAGGAGACAGTGAGAATCATATTCTTTGATTTTTTTTTTTTTTTCAACGCCATCCAGTCCCTCCTCCTCAGAGACAAACTACAGCAGATGAGAGAGGACTTGTGTCTGGTAACCTGGCTCTCACCCCAGTGTGTTGGATAGGGGGACCACACATCTGAGACTGTTGTAAGCAGAGCTGGTGTGCCACAGGGAACTATTCTATCCCCTGTGCTGTCCACCGGCTAGGACGCCAGTAACGTGCTGTAGATCTGCTGCTCGGTGAAGGCTACTGACGGGGGAGGTGACCAGGTGGTCAGGAGCCCTCTCTCACCCAAATGATTCTCTGGATAGTTCATCAAGGTCAAGAGTCATGCTGGAGGCTCGCTCCATCTTCCCAAACTCACTCACTAGGCCTGATGTGGACCGCTTTCAAAGGACCACATTGATGAGTCCATCCTCCATAGCAGGAAATCACCCTATTGGCTACTTTAGATACATGGCCATAGCTACCTTTCAGGACACTGAGGTTATTTAATACAGTATTATTAAGAGATGACAAATTACACATTCCATTAAAAAAAATGTACCAGCTAATATCATGTAGAGCCCTGATGGGCTGATAAAAAGTCAACTGCACTGTAATGATGAAGATTATGTATCAGACTAGTTTTAATTTGCAGTTTTGTAATGTGCTAAGAGATAAACAAACACCCTGTCATGGTGAGCTCTCTGCAAAAACTCAACTGCCTTCTTGTCTCCTACCTGTCCTTGCTGTTCTCTAAATTTAAATGAGATGTCATCCTAGTGACACTGAATTCAGTGCACTTTAATCACAGTTTAGATTTATCTGCCAAACTGTTGTTGTTTATGTTCTACTGTTTTTACTGCTGCTTGGTTTATGTCTGAATTGAAAAAAAGTCTGTGGATTCTTACATAGCACATTACAGTATACCATTATTATGTGCCTCACAGAACAACTTGTCCCAATTATAAAGAATAAAAAAAATATATATATTGGATGGTTTTGTTACGACCTAGACTCGTTTGGGCCGTAAACATGATCGGAGATGAAAACCAAAGTACTTATTAAAAATGCATTTATCTACACTGTATGTCAAGAGAAAATCACCCAATTTGTCTAGGGGAAAACGGATTTGAGATGAAAGGATGGGTAGCCAGCAGGAGGTCAGAGTGGTGCTTGTGAATGCTCATGAGTGTGTGCATGTACTGTACTGTATGTAGTTGTACATGTGTGCTTGTGGAGGAGCAGGGGACCAAGTTGAAAATGTATGGCTATTGTCTTAAGTGGAATATTTTCAATTTACTCACCATGGATGATGATGAACTTTGAGGTCTGACACTTTGAACAATCTCAGTCTGACATTTGTCAGAAAAAAGGGAGGAAGTGTTTCCACAGTGACAACCAGCAGGTAATATTTGTGTTCAGCCAGAGCCACCCCACCACCTGTTCTCACAACAGCCCTCCGGGTTAGTTAGGGCCCAGCTTAATGGGCTTTTATCAGGAGTCACTGTTCTCAGCACAGTAAAAGACTCTTCAATGAAGGACAGATTTGGGTCTTAAGGGTATACATGAAAGTGTCACCATAAAAAAGTACCTTGATGATTTGCAGAGGTAATTACAGAATTTGCTTTGACCAGCATACCATATGAAAGAGTTATTTCTTCTGAGATTTCAACCTATTTAGATCTCTCTCTCTCTCTCTCTCTCTCTCTCTCTCTCTCTCACACACACACACACACACACACACACACACTGACATACACACACAAAAACTCCCTCCCTCCCCTTCCTCTCTGTAGTGATATGCATCAGCATCATAGATCAATGAGTCACTTTTATCAGTAGCAGTAAGGACTGGCAAAATTCCTATAGCAAGTGAGAGACAAACCCATGGTACATTGTGTTGCAAGATACTTTGGCTCCACAAGTAATTGTCAGGTAATGCAGACTTAGCATAGCCTATACAGGGACACATGCTGCAGTGGTGCAGGTGCATACAAGGCCCCCAGGCATACAGTATCTGATTTAAACTTACATTATCAACTTTACTTTGCCCTTTAAAATACTTATCTGGAAATATAACTGTATATTGTGTTTGCAGAGTGCTGCATCATCACTGACAAAAAGTTCATTAACCGGTCTTTGGTCATTTTGGCACTACCCCATTGTAAGACACAATTGTTCTTACACATTGACCATGCAAGAAATTAGAGTGAGCAGCAGGTTTATGTCATGAACCTTTGAACAAAGAAATATGCAGCCTCTTAAATATGATCAGTTTGAGATAGTGAATATGCTTATTTGGCTCAGTTTGATCCACGGAACGACACAGAGAGACTGAATATTTGGATATTTCTTTCTTCACCAAGATTCGACCAACAAGGTGTGGACTCATCCCATGGCAGTGGTCAAGAGCAGAGATTACTGTGAGCGAGTAGATCACCATATTTCTCAGTCCATAAATGAGATTACTGTCCCACGTGGATATTGCTGCATGCTAATGCCAAATGAGCCTTGTCCTGATTTCCTTAGCAACTGAAGGGAAAGAGACTGTAAGCTGACATGACAGTTGTCATTGAAGCCTGGGTCAACTTGTACATGGTGCTAAGTCACTTGTAATACTGTAATAAGACATCTGAACAACCACATTTTTTTAATTTTATATGTTTCGGGCTCAGTGCTGCCAAGCCCTCCATGCCGATTGAGTGTTGATGGGCCTTGGTACTGTAGCCTCACTGACATGCTGCCAAGATTTGGATTTTGTCCCAGACTGGGTCACCAGCATGCCAGAGGTTGCTAAATTGTAGCATGAGAATTTGTACAAGTGCTTGTGTCAAATGCCAAACAATCCCCCTTCATTCAAGTGTGTTGTAACGGGCCTGAGCTCATTTTTACATATTTTTACATTTCAAAATCTTTTACAAGGAAATGTAATTAGATTGTTTACACAGACTTGAAACAGGGCACGCACATTTTCAGGGGAAAATAACAGATTTGAAAGAAACTACATAGAAATCATCATGAGCTAGAAATTAAGTATGTCCCCAAACTGAAGGCATTTGGATGCTTAATAGTATATTGAATACAGTTTAAAGAAAATAAAGACAACACGAGCATTTGAAGGATATTCGAGGACTGCGTTTAGAAGTGCAAAAATAAAATGCGGCCCCTCATTTAATATGCACACTTAAAGAGCTGGTTCTAGGCCGTTCCGCTTGCACCAGGGTTGCCTGATTTATACCGCCCATTAGCTGCCAGTGACACAGGTGTCCTTGCACACCGCGACGCGTGGCACTTATCAAATGGCTTGACATTAAACAGTATTTTGACATGCAGAGACGAGACGAAAGGAGCTCATGGTGAGTGAATAAGATTAGCGACATGTTTTTTCTGCCAGTTTAACGATGGCTGATGTGCAGCACCACAGGGTTTATATTACAGCCATCACAAATAATTGCAAGTCTTCAGAATCCTCGCTCATAATTCACGACTGAGCGCGGAAGAGATGCATTGCAACAGGCAAGTTAATGACCTTGCCTATAAACACGTTGGTCAGTAATGGCAAATGTGCAAAATCAGGTGCCCTACAAGGTCTGAATTATTAACTTTCAAATTACATCAAAATAGGTTCAGGACTCTCTCTCTCTCTCTCTCTCTCTCTCTCTCTCTCTCTGCCACCAGGGAGCGCTCTCAAGCCACAAAGGTGTAGGATGTTTTGACGCAGACCTAGGTTGTTTCACGCACTTGTCATGGGAATCACCAGAGAACCACTTCTGTCCCCACAAACTCCACTTTTCAGTTCTGTTTTGATAATAGATAGGCAATTTACAGTTTCAGTATCCGTGTTTTCATGTCAATCCTAAAGTACAGAATATCCCAAATATTGAGTTTAGAGATAAATGATAGCATGAACTTTGAAATATTTTAGAAACTTTACCATAAATACTATATTGTTTGTAGGCATCTTACCTGTGACCTGAAAATGTATACTCTGTAATGTTCATATTCTGAATCTACCCACTAAAGCCCTGACCTCTGGTGTGTTTTATTTGTTGGCAGCTGTGCTTCACGATTACGCATGAGACGCTCCACTAATCGCTTGGACTTGGATAGGTCGTTGATTCACTGTCACTGTCCCCTCAAGTC
This sequence comes from Sardinella longiceps, assembly GCA_027497455.2. Classification (NCBI taxonomy): domain Eukaryota; kingdom Metazoa; phylum Chordata; class Actinopteri; order Clupeiformes; family Clupeidae; genus Sardinella; species Sardinella longiceps. The sequence continues at coordinate 316,332 of JAODXP020000008.1, forward strand.
CACACGCCAAGGGGTCTCGGTTGCCAGTGTCCAGTTCTAAGTGATATCCTACCGCAGATCAAGAACAGACATCCTCGCAGCACGCGTGTGGATTTGAAACTTCTTTCCAACTTCACATAGGATATGGAACTTTCATTTTCAAGGAGTAAAACACCGGACACTTAGTTATCACTTTTTTCCGGAAATATCTGCTTTGTTGTTGACATCACGTAGGGTTAAGATAACTCCCAACATAAAGCTCATCCTTATGCCGGATAGAGTTAGAATTGTTTGAAGAAAGTTCCGCGCTTCGTCTTGGATGAGTGTCTTTCGCGCTCCAGCGCTTTGTAAGATGATCTAAGAGCTCCTTAGTACATGGGTGTCCCGTGAGTCCTTTTCCTTTTTGGATGCGAGAAGTTGTCAATATGGCCATGTTTTTCATTTGGAGTTTGTTGCTGACACTCATAGCGCGGGTGTTTCTGATTCAAGGTAAGACTTTTATTTTGTATGGCTGTAGTCTGTCTGTGCAGTGTTTGTTGTTTGCTAAAGAAAATACAACCTAGGCCTTGTGCTTAAATTGCAATAAAATAAACAACTGGAAGTCTACCGCCTATGCATATCTGAACATTCTTTTGAAAACGAATGATGAAAATAATTTGCAAGGAAATCTGACATAGGATGTTTAACTCATAAGAAGCCCCAAATAAAAAAAACAAACATTTTGTTTTGTTTTGTTTTGTTTATTAGTTTTATACTTACATGGATTTACATACTGCATAATAGTCATCTGGCCTCCACCTTACAAGGGAATACAGTTTAGAAAAAAGTAATGTTTGCTTATTGTATTGAAACTACTATACTGGAATGCCTGTGAAATGACTGGTAAACAAAAAAATCAACATTATACTGTTCAGAGTTTTTTTTTTTTTTTTTTTTTTTAAAACAATAATAATAATAAGAATAAAAAGTCTGTTCAAACTATAAAAGAAGAAGAAGAAAATCTCGATGGTAGAACCCCCACAGTCTTGCATGCCTTGCTCTAAGCACCAGCCCTCTGTGGTCAGATAGCCATTTGTAAGCTATGACACTGGCCTCCCTCAGGGCCTCTGGTCATTAACCTACATTTCAGCATCACTGTCACTCACTGAGAGAGGAGTCACGAATGGAGACAGATCTCTCTTTTCATTGTTTTGTTGGGTTTTTTTTTATCCCCAGGAATACAAGTCAATATAGCACCTGTCAGAGCAGCCATCAAACTGATTAGCAAGAGAGCTGGGGAGCAGAGCAGAAAGCATACTGTTTGTTTAGAGATTGGCTGGGAAATAGGAAATAAAGCAAAGCCTTCTCTGGTTAGCCACTGATAAAGACTGACTTGTGAAGAATGGGAGACCTCAAACCCTTCTATTTTTGTCCTTCTTGTGTGTAATGACAGAAGGTGAGCTCTAGCTGGTCACTTGCAAACAGGGGTGTGCATTACAAGTGAATGATAGCAGTCAGCGTGTATAAGTGTGGTCCTCCTGTCTCTACCCAGTAGCACTCCCACAGATACTTAAAACTGAGGAGGAGAGTCATACTTGAGATGTCTGCTTTGAGGAACAAACCTTGAGGCTATAAACATGATGACAGGCTGACATTACAAGTGATTGCTGTCCTGGTCAAAGTTGCAAGCATCTTAATTACTGCCTAATGAAGTGTGGCATAGTGTCTCGCTTGTCATTCACCCTCTTGCTCACTGACGCTCTTGAGGGCTTTGATGAAGTTGAAACATGCCCTCCACTGAGTGGGTGTGTTATGTAAACAAAATTGTAGGGGTGACATCACTTTCACTGAATATGATGTTGCTGGCTGCAATTGAGGGCACCATATTCGGACTAGAATATCAGGTTTACACACACTGATATTTAAATTGTAACTGATGAATTAGTCTGTCTGTCCTCATGATATACAATTATTATTGGGTTTTGGATTATAACAAATATCATGCATCAGTGTTGTTACACGGTATTGTCAGGATTACACACTAGAGATGTGGTAAGTCAACGAAGTCTTGATTTTAATGGCCTTTTACTACAAGTTATGCATAACTTTACTATATGCAGAGAATGGCAACAATTAATTCACATAGTGTCCACAATGCATTATAATCTTGAGTTTTAATTCTTTTTTTTTTAGCTCACTACCATTGAAGATTGATGGTACCTTGCTGTCACATGGCTTGGTTCATTTATGTTGACATATTTTGATAGAATTTGCATTTAGGAAAATTACCATCAACTTCTGCATGTGTCAAATTATTGTTGTATTGCCTTTCCGTTAGCATCTCCTGTTTTAATTGTATGTAAATCAGCATCCATACCAATGCCGTGACAGATAGAGGGAGGACACAAGGAAAGTGTTGTATACAGATATCTCTTCCTTAGAACTGATTATTGAACTGTCACATGGAGCACTCCTTGACAAACTACTTGAAAGACACGTGGCGCTTTTCACTCTGGCCTTCAATTTCCAATGTTGCACTTTAGCAATCAGGGAGGTGAAGGCAATGGATGTCAGACGGCCTGTCATAAGGGAAAGGTTAAGTGTGTCTCCTCCAGACGGTGAGATTTGACAAGTTGCTTGTCCAGACACGCCAGAACACCTGACAGCAATGTGTTTATCATTTCCTGTAATTTTTTTCCCCTCTCAAATCATTTCTCCTCCCGCCAGCCCCCCTCGCATTGTTGTTTGCTTGGCTGCATGCTAAAATTTTCGGCTCACAGGACAGAGTGGCTTCTTGCTTTGGCTGGTGGCAGATGGCGCAGAGCAAAGGAATTGCCTTCTGAGCTCAGTTTACAAAGCAAATGAGCTACTGCCTCGCCGGTGATCGGTCCTGGCATCTGGAACCATTGCATGTCAGCATAGCAAGTCATTTGATTACCCTCATTTTGGTTATTTTTTTTTCTTTCTTTTTCAAGAAGGCTTTTTAAAGCACATGGACCATTAGTTTTGTTATGGTGTTGTTTCAAAACATATTTTAAATTAGTTCAACCTTTCAAATGATGTCTCTAGTGAGAAAGACACCAAAAATCACTTCATTTTATTTTGCTGATATCTCAAAGATGCTGTCAGTGGGTAGCGTGTTCATTCCATTAGGGAATAGAGCTATGCTCTGTGTAATTTCACCAGAAGGAGATCAGTGATAAAAACTGAGACAGAAATAAAGGCAACGCACAAAATGAAGGCCTTTGGTTGGGATAAATGACCTGTCACTTTTGTTTAAAGATCTCCAGTCCTATCTTACTCCTCACGAAAGCCCCAAATTTTTGTTAAATGCAGCTCAGGCATTCAGATTCAGATCGCATACTGTGCAGCTTTGCTTCCATATGTCAAACTCCAGTGTTGGGTTTTTGTTTTTGTCTTTGTCTCGTCTTCCTCACAGCTATGAAAGTGGAGGAGCTGTCAGATGACCCTAGGAGTTTTCTCCCGCTCCCCATCTACCCATCGGTGAGCTACGAGATCCTCAACGCCGAACCGCTCTTCCTGCGAGATGCCAGCCGTGAGATGATTGGCAATGCCAGCCTGCTGGCCCAGCGGCAGACCTTCATGCTCAGCAACATCAGCAGCGGGCAACAGCCACCTCCGTCCATCACCGCCAAATACGGGCCAATGTCTGTGGACAGGGCCATCCCCCCGGAGATGCTTCAGACCGGCCCCAGGATCCGGGCCTTTATCCTGGCCCGACAGGTCCGCTCCTCAGCCCCCATCATGAGGGTACTGTTCCACGCCGCCCGGACTGGTGGGGGGGACCCCCAGAACACCAGTACGGGCGAGTCGGGTCCCAGGACGGGGAAGAGTGGCTTCATCTGTGTGATGACCCATGCCTTCTGGGAGACCAGGGAGGTGCGAGGAGCCTGCTCCCTGCCTGTGGAGGGAGGCTCCTGCCTGGCCCGTCTCAAGCCTGAACCGGCCTGGTTTGGGCTGGGGAGCGGCAGGGGCAGCCGGGAGAACCGGGGGGATGGCTTGGGAAACACAGTGGAGCTGTACTACCAGACCCGGCCCAGCCCCACTAGCCAGTGCTCCCCGCAGGATGGACAGACCCGACGGGGACCGGGGGGCCTGGCCTCGGCGCTCAGGTACGGGCTGAGTGGGCCACGGATGAAACGGATCGGTAGCCTCTCGCTCCTGCGCTCGCCCCCGGGAAACCCCACGTTCATGAGGGTGAAGCTTGGAGGCACAGTGGTGATCCAGACCTCCTCCAAGCCAGTCAAGACCACAGACACAGCCACCTTCTACGTGTTCCTGCCTAGTGCTTCCCCTTTGGAGCGCTTCATTCTCAGGTAATTAAAAATCAATCACATCTAAACTAATGTAAAATAATCTAAACTGTGCATGAGAGGAGGATGTATTTATTTATGGTTATGTTGTGTATGTTTATTTTTATCATACCGTGCAAGTGTGCATGTTATAGTATACAGTATATTTGTAGATTTGAAGACACATTTGGAACAGTGGCAACAGCATGTTGTCGTGTTGCTGAGATGCAGAGACTGCAGCAGCACTAAATGCAGCTATGAAGAATGCAGTACAGGTAGCTTACTGTGTTTATGGTGGCTGGGCAGCTGTCGGTCACAGAGTCAGGGTGCTGCATTTACTGGCATCTGTCGTGGGAGGAGGAGTGTGTGTGTGTGTGTGTGTGTGTGTGTGTGTGTGTGTGTGTGCGTGTGTGTGTGTGCGTGTGTGTGTGTGTGACAGACAGCGTGGGGGATTTGCTGCTAGACTAAGGCTTTGTGATTGGTGTGAGAGCGCGGAGATGTAGACCTGCATCCTCCCCACGCAAGTCTCGTGACGCATATGAAAAAAAAAAGAAAAAAACTGCACTCAAAAAAATTAGGGAATTGGATTTAGGATTAAACTGCGTTCGCCGAAAACAGGATATACTAACAACACTTGTTCCTGGAAGGGGATTTTGCTCTCAGGACAAAAATAAAAACCATGACTTGGTTGTCTGTATGGGCATTTAACTTACATATTTTACCTTCATGATAAGCCTATCAAGTCCTAGAGAAACGGGAAGATTCAAACGGGCCTTGTGTGCTTGGGAAGCTTATTGCCAGCTAAATGAATTTTGCACTATCACCACTGTGTCTCTTTGTGGCTCAGGCTACGAGGGAGCTCCACTCGGCACACCGATTACAGAAATGTTTCTAAGCCACTCTGCGGAATAATAGGGAAATGATTTGGCAGCGTTCATCTTGTAGCGTTGCATTATTTGTCTGAGTTTTCCGCCACATAAATATTGCATCGAGCTAATGGAGCAAGAAAAACAAATACAGGACCTAATAACTGCGTCGGTCCTTTGGGCAAAAAATATTAACTTATTGCACTGGAAGCCCTATCAGAGAAAAACACACAGTCCAACTGATTTTGTATTATTTTTGTTGTCACCAGGGAGAGGAAAGCACTTAACAGTTTTAATGAGAGATTTTGAAATAAAGTCTCAGTTCTTGTCACTTGTGAATGTCGTGGGGTTTTGATGCGTTAATAGCTTTTGTTTTGCAAACACACAACATTTTTATTATCTTTTTTTAAAATAATAAATAATAAATACTGTGTACATATGTATCACATTTCATAAGTGGCATTTGGACCTTGCCTGCAGTATTGCTCTTGTGCTGTGTGTGTGATTTGGTTTGGCCTGTAAACAATAGGTAGTAGGCAGGACTAAAAATAGACCTTCATAGATCAGTGTGGTGTGAGTAATAGCTGGCTTTAACTTAATGAGTTTGTGTGCTAAAGTTTGTCCACAAGCAATGAGCTGGAAAGTGACCTTATTTGGATTTGGAGCTATTGCATAGTATGATGAAGGAGTCCAATTTTCCTTTCCTTTCCTTTTCTTTTCTTTTCTTTTCTTTTCTTTTCTTTGTTCGTGTTGCTGTTTTCTGATACTTTTCTTTTGAAAATTGATAAATTAATTTGAGACGCTCCTGGACTTCCCTCAATCAGTTCCCTGCAGGTGAACCTTGTTTGTGGCTTTCTGCTCTGCTAGTACGGCCATTTTTTATCGAAAGGAGATTTTGAAGTGGAACCTACTTTTGCCAGGAGATAGATTTTTTATTTATTTATTTATCCTAGAAAAAAAAATCCCTGCTCTACTTTAGTGTTTTCTAAGACTGAGTCCAGACCCAAGGGGCTCTGACAGATAATCTGTGGCCAAATTGGAAATGAGTGAAGTCGTTAACCCTTTACAGAGAGATGCAAGATGGACACAGCCGGTTATTTTCCATCAAGGCGTTTCTTTTTTTTTTTTTTTTTGCTGTTTTTTTTTCTTGGTCACAGTGCTAAAAGAACCTCATCTTCAAACCTATCTGTGGTGTCATGAAAGCTAAATAATTGATCAACCTGCTTCTGACCTCCCTCTCCTAAATTGCAGCTCATGAGAAAAACTAATCAATTTCATTTGTTGACCGAACAATGAGTTTGAGTGAGTTTATCTCTCATATATTGAAAAGTGCACTTTGTGGCCATTGTCATGTACCAATGTTCTTTTTTGTTGTTTTCCTGAAGGACACATTAGTGGTGAGGTTTTTGAGATGTCATTGATTTTCCAACCCTTGAGAAGTGTGATTTCAAAATCTCATTTCTGAAAGTGAAACTGTGAGCCTGATGACTCACCCCAGTCCCGTTCAATTCACAAGTTGGTCCAGTGGACTGGTTGGCTGGATGGAGGATGATAATGATGTGTGTGTGTGTGTGTGTGTGTGTGTGTGTGTGTGTGTGTGTGTGTGTGTGTGTGTGTGTGTGTGTGTGAGACTTTATCTGGCCTGCCCCACTTGAGCCTCCTCATGCAGATGATTTGAGCTGGGGATTTATTTAATCAACATGCTCATTACAGAAGCTCCTGAACCCTTTCTCTGCTTATGCATACAATGTTTACTTCTGCACTGGGCCTGAAAATAGGCCACCGCACCAGACATACACACACACACACACACACACACACACACACACACACACACACACACACACACACACACACACACACACACACACAAACACTATACACGCACTCTACACTCTACATGCTACACACACGTCCCTAATCACACACACACACAGACACAACGAAAGTCTAAGAAAGAAAGTCTGTACTTGGACTTATCCTTTCTGTCTTTCTCTTTCTCTCCTTCTCTCTCTCTCTCCACACACACACACACACACACACACACACACACACACACGCACACAGAAATGCAAACACATGCACGCGTTAATGCACAAATGCATACATGCACACAGTCTCAGAGTCTGTTGCAAAGCAGCTCAAAAAATACTGCACACACACACACACACACACACGCACGCACGCACGCACACACACACACACACACACACACACACACACACACACACACACACACACAGTGAAAGAAATGAGCACCTGTCTGTGGATTGTTGTCTGTGATCAGTGTTGGTTCCATCTCTGGGATGGGCTCAGTTAAAATCCGCCGCTATCCTTCACTATGATATCATTATAGTGTTCACTGTTCACTGTGCACCGCTTCTGCTCAGGCTGCTGTTTCTGTGTTTGGGGATGAAGGGGCAGGTGTTTGTCTTGCTCCAATGAGCTCTCACCTGTCGCCTGACTTTCAACCCAAATGTCTATCCAACCCACACACACTTACTCTCACAACACACACACACACACACACACACACACACACACACACACACACACACACACACACACACACACACCCTTTCAAATACCAGTACTCACACACACTCACACATACACACATACACACACTTCCTTTCAAATACCAGTACTTACACACACTCACACATACACACATAGAGTCCACACATACACACGCACATGCACACACTACCTTTCACATACACACACTCACATATTTACACACTCACACAAACACTTACACAGACACACACACACACACACACACACACACACACACACACACACACACACACACACACACACACGCACGTCTGCTGTCGAGCATCCTATTGTGTGTTTGATGGAGGGATGTGGAGAGGTGAAGGCGAAGATGGTGGAGTGCAGACAGAGCAGAGTGAAAGTCCCATGCCCTTGGGAACTGGCCCTGTGCCACACTACTGCTACTACTACTGCTGCTGCTGCTGCTGCACAACGCTAGCCATTCCATCTCCATCCTGCCCAGCCTTATTTATCACCTAGGTCATGATCAGACTGACCAGCCCACTCCCAGAGGCCTGCTGCCCACACGGCCACAGGCTGGGGCATGAGGGGTGAAATATGGAGCCTCTGCCCTCAGACTGTTAGTCTTTTGGAGGGAATTAAATGTATTTGGAGCTAGACTCAGGATAGGTGGGATGAGACCACTGGACTGGACTTGTGTTGTTAGTTGAGTGTTTGTGTGTGTGTGTGTGTGTGTGTGTGTGTGTGTGTGTGTGTGTGTGTGTGTGTGTGTGTGTGTGTGTGTGTGTGTGTGTGTTTGGAGGGGTATATTTGGAGGTAGACTCAGGCTAGATGTGATAGGACCATTAGAATGGACTTGGGTTGTGAGTTGAGTGTGTCTGTGTGTGTCTGTGTGTCTTAGTGTTCATGGTTGTCTCGCAGTAGCAGAACGTTCTGTGCTGAGATTGCTTATTGATTGACACAATGTTGGTGAGGTTTGAGCCCTTGGTGACACAAACAAGGCCATTGTCATTGTTGTTCTTCTTCGTGCTGTTGTTTACATGGGAGTTCTACTGAATGGCAGATACACATCATTATGTGTTGGCTAGACAAGTTATCATTTCAACTCTAAAAGTTATGTTGGGCTTGGAAGAGTGGACACATATTACTGAAGTTGAAAAGTAAGTTAGTAAGTTAGTAATGACCATGACACATTTTCGTCTCTAAAGTGCTTCAAACAGACAAAGACAACAGAAACACACAACTTGACACACAAACACACATCCTGAAAGTCGGTAGGCAGTGACCTGTCTTGGTGTTTGACATGGCTTGGATGTTAAAGGTAGGGTATGTGATGCTTTCTTGGAGCACTTTTTGCTATATTGCTTAAAATGACATTCACACTTTGATAGCAAACAATTAATTAAATCCTCCAATGCAAAAATAAAATGCCTTGTGTTCTCAAACCGTTTTTCCTGATCACATACCCCACCTTTAACTTGGATTGGAAATGGGCCAATTGCTCACCACTGGTTGAGAAAGATAACACAGTACAGTAAGTACAGTCTGTCTCAAACATAGTTCAGCAGGAGCTCACTGTAAAGGATTGATTGACAGCCGTCACTCAACCCTGTTCCATCTGTAGGAGATTTACAGTAATCCTACATTCCTCTCCCATCTTATGCGTTCTATAACTTTCCTCGTCTTCCACTCCATTTCACTTGTAAACCTAGCCTCATATTCTCCACTCATGTGTGATCTCCACTTCTGGCATCCCAGAGCCATAGTCAGCTACCAAACCAAACATGCTTATCCTCAGCTCTCAGTGTCAAGCAAGCTGATGGGCGAACTAGTGAAATATAGATTATGTCTCAGTTTAACCGAAGGGTTTTTTTTTATAGTTTGATATTGCATTACAACAGCTCAGAACCTCTGTTAGGTGAGAAGTGTTCACTTGCTACAATGCTAGAAAGAGATTGATTGATCCTCGAAAGTTAGTATTCACTGACAAGCGTAGTGTTTTGATTTTGCTTAATGTCAATTCAATTAAATTCAATTCAATTCAATTTTATATGGAAAATACAGTTTAAATACTTCCTTACCCAATGCTACCACATCATCAGTCATACACAAACAGACACAAAAACTGGAACCAATTAGCATGTTTCCGTGACACTTTCTTGGTTACCATGAAATATGATTTTGCTGGGGGTATATTCACTCATGACCCAAATGTACTGACTTATGGTAAAGCGGTGGAAAATAAACTCTTCCTCTCTAATTAAATGCATTTTTGTCTTTTTTTTTTCTTCTCAGAGTGAGAAGCCATAATTTCCTTTAGTGACAGTAAATTAAGGAGGACTTGGCAGGGACATTTATTTTCAGCTTCTTGCTATATGGGCTTCATGGGTTAATCATAATGGAACATGTTTTCATTATTGAATTGAAGTTCGCCATAGATAGTGTTTGAACAAGATATCAAGTTAATATATTATAAGCCTATCATTTCGTGTTGTTTCATGCTGAGAGACGACATGCTGGAACGGGATGGATTATGGATTGATGGTTAGATGTGTGGATGATATTTTCTCTGGCTCTTTTTCTTTTCCTGCTCTTTTAGTTCATTGTTATGCAGTGAGACACCTGGGCCTTGAGTCTTTGCAGAATGAAGTAGTACAAGGAAGCCATTTGAGGGAAATCTTTCGCACGTCTCCCAGTAATTGCTGTAATAACCTAAAGCCTTACTTCTGAAGCGACTGACGTTGTGCCTCGCTCTTTCAATATCAGGAGCGCTGACACACAGAATTTTGATTCCACTTGGAAATAGATTGGATTGCACTGGGCTCCTCCCCCAACTTGAGTGTATAGCGCTCGGGAGGTGGGGGTGGGGGTGGGGGTGGGAGTGGGAGTGGGGGGTGTCCAGCCGCTGGCATTTCCAGTGTCTCAGGATGTCACGTGGCAGCAGGGCGACCTCTTTAAGCCAGCATGCAAGTGGACAGAGTGGATGGAGGTGTAGAGCAGGGGGGTGGAGCTAACGGTATTGCTAACGGTCATTGACTAGCCGCAGGCAGGCGGGCAGGCAGATTGACTGATAGATAGTAGCTCAGGCAGAATGAGACAGAAGGACAGAGAGGTGTTTGAATGCATCCGCAAGCAGATTGAGCAGGAAATTATAACCCCCCACACACACACACACACACACACACACACACACACACACACACACACACACACACACACACACACACACACACACACACACACACACACACACACACACACACACACACACACACACACACACACACACACACACACACACACTTCACTACCACTGAAAACACTCCCTCAGCTACACCTATTGAGCATTCATTTGTCATGGCTGTCATTCACTGCCATAATGCAGCAGAACCCATCAGTCGTCTTGTCTGCCTGAACCCAGTGCTTTGTGCACTACTCTCCACTCCACAGCAAGGATCAGGGCCTTATAGTTCCTCAGCATTTACTGAAGCTCCATAAAGCTTCACTGCTGCACTAAAGCTTCACTACTCACTACTGCTACTATAGCTACTGAGACAACAGCAGGCTCTGATCAGGTAATCTGACTGACCAGGGAACATCCGTCAGTGCTGAGATGTAGCTTTAGGGTGTTCAGCTGGCTCAACATACCGCAGAGCTGGCTGACCTGAAATCAGTTTATTGTTGCTTGGCAACATTGGGGTGCAGGATACAGTAGTTTGCTGTGCAAAACAAAACAAGAAAAAATAGACATTTTCTCACGTCTCAATTATTCCTTATTAGAGACTCTGTTACAGTAGTATCACAGTAATGAGTTAGGCTGCAGTAAGACCCATGGAGTCCTGTTTGATGTTCTTAAAGCCACAGTCCGACCTTACTGTTACCCTAATCAGAAATGACGGCAGCAGCTCACCGGCTTACTTATTCAGGGTTGTTTCTGAGCAGGGTTTTTTTTTTTTTTTGTAGTCAAAAACAATAACTGTGTGTGTGTGTGTGTGTGTGTGTGTGTGTGTGTGTGTGTGTGTGTTTGAAATCCTGCAGATGTTCTGTCCATAGCAGTGTGCTTGTGTTCAATGAGGCCTATGTGCCTGCTGTGTTTGTGTGTGTGTGTGTGTGTGTGTGTGTGTGTGTGTGTGTGTGTGTGTGTGTGTATGTGTGTGTGTGTTTATGCACAGAACTGGGGGTGTGGAATCAGACGGCAGCTTAAATGAGTTTGTGTGTGTGTGTGTGTGTGTGTGTGTGTGTGTGTGTGTGTGTGTGTGTGTGTGTGTGTGTGTGTGTGTGTGTGTGTGTGGGAGAGAGAGAGAGACCACTGATGGGAATGAGATGTGTCTGAGTCCTGTCTGATGTGTCTGATCACACAAAGCGCCGTGTTGATTTTCTGTCTGCCCGCACCCAGGTAAACATCCCCCACCCATCAGCCCCTTCTGCAGCACTGACATACACACATGCTGCTACTCACATACACACACACACACACACACACACACACACACACACACACACACACACACACACACACACACACAGAATATAAGTATACAAACTCACTTACACACATAGTACACACATCCAAGTAGCAATAGGTGAAAATTCTTGACAAACAGTACACAGCATGTGTGTCCAATCCCTCGCCACATGGAGACACATTAAGTAATTATATAGTAAATACGCTGCCAGGTTGTTTCCAAAATGGTGAAATTGTCAGTTCTCACATATCTTTCTGTGTGTGTGTGTGTGTGTGTGTGTGTGTGTGTGTGTGTGTGTGTGTGTGTGTGTGTGTGTGTGTTTTTCCGCAGGATTGCGGCGAAGAAAGGTCTGTCCTTCAGCACAGCACGTCCGAGTGACCCCAGCCTGTGGGACGTGGCTCTGGAGCCCAGCAAGGCGGGGGACGAGCCGCAGACCCTCTATGTGGTGTGCCAGAAAAAGAGTAGCCCGTCTGGGAAAAGGTCAGTGTTGTTTGGGGAAAAAGGTCTGTGTGTGTCTGTATGTCTTTGTGTGCTGTACGTGGGGGGTTGTGCGTGTGGGGGGAGAGAGGTTATGTGTCTCGGTCTATCAACCTGTCTGTGTGTGTGTGTGTGTGTGTGTGTGTGTGTGTGTGTATACAGTAAGTGTTTGAGAGAGAGAGAGAGAGAGAGAGAGAGAGAGAGAGAGAGAGAGAGAGAGAGAGAGAGAGAGAGAGAGAATGAGTGCCTTGTGTGCCTTTGTATGTTTCAAGTGTTGCAGACTTAGAGAAGGGACAGAATAATAGCAGGTTTGATTTCCATATGTGAAGGTAAGTAATTGTGTTAATGAGTGGTTCTACATACATGATGTATGTATGTATACTGCACTGTATATGGACGCTATCTATAGATCTGCTAATGGAGATGTTTCATATGCCAAGCCATAATAGATATGACATCATAGATTTTTGTCTAGAGAGATTGCCCATGTCTGTGCATCAAGCTCCATTCATTTACTCTACGTTTTAGCTCTAAATTAAATCATTTCTATATCCACTCCGGGAGTTATATTTATAGTTGTGGGCAACACACGTCACCTTTCCATATTAATCACTTACAGGTTTATGAAAGTCTCGGATGAACCGCTCCTGGTCTTCCTGGCAGCAGCTGTTCTGTATTCTGTCTTTTGAAACAGACAAAATAACTAACAGATTGTGAGATGGAGGGAAAAAAGAAAACAACAAATAGTTTATTTTCTGTGATTACGCGCCTCCTCCGAACAGATGTCCGAGCATCCTGCTTTCACAAGTGGGGGCCCTTTAGTTAAATGAAGATGAAATAGCATCCTTTTTTTGTGTGTACTATAAAGCCTATTGAGATATACTTAATGGACACAAGGTCAAGCAAGAATTATCATGAAATTAAAATGAATGCAAGGATTAGCTCTCCACAATGACTCTCTGTAAGGATTTTAAGCACCCACGGATCATGATTTAATGCCTATTGTTAAGTGGTTTGGTATCTAAAACATCTTTTGCCCAGTCTGCCTTCATTTGTCTTCTTCATGTAAAATGTTTGTTAACAAAACAATAGATTTAATGTATTTTGTGCCGTTTGATCATAACTTGTATTTCCCGCTGTCTAACGGTAATTGGCACAGTCCCTCCACTGTATTTTGCCTGTGAATGATAACCATGAGCTAAGGCAGTGACTGTGTTAGCATTATAAACTGCAAGGAACTGACAAATCTGTAGTTTAATTCCACCAAACCTGCTTGCCATGTAATATATAGTATATTGTGTTTTGTAGAAGAAAAAGGGTTTTAAAAAAGTAACATTGATGGTGAAACGGTGTGAGGTGATGATTGAGGCGATGATGGCGGTTGATGACAGTGGTGGCCATGACGATGATGAGGTTAATGGTGATGATGGTCGTAGGGGCGATGATGACGTTTGGCCAGCCTCTCTGATGGGGGTCAGAATGATTACAGTGATAAGGAGAACAGTAGGGGGTGCAGGAAGCAGAAATCTCTCTCTCTCACACACACACACACACACACACACACACACGCGTGTGCACACACACCGAGAGCACAGTTGGGGGTGGTTTAGCATTTCCCCTTTGACATTTTATATCACAGTCTAATCCCTCTTTTCTGAAAACAAATCACCATCTCATTAAAATGATATGCTAGGCCTGCCTTAAGAGTGGGAGCAGTGCTATGGGTTTGGGTCATGTAAATTGCTGTATGCATAGAAAACGGACCCTTATTTCCAGAACCTTCCATTTTTGGGCGATCTGATTTCTGTTGGTCAGCAAAGGCTTAAAAACACAGTTGCTTGTTTTTTTTGTTTTTTTTTTCTTGTTTTTTTATATTGTCATGGATAAAATAAATAAGGTTCTGGGTCAGGCAGTGGTAAACAACAACAACAACTGTGTGCCATTGTTTTGTGAAAATGATTAATTAGAAATAAAGGTCAAACAACTACACACCAAAACACAATGCCCTGATGTGCTATACAATGTTATAGCAAACCATTATTTACCTTCATCGCATGCCAGAAACCAATTCTCTCCCCATTAATTATTTCTTAATAACAAGCCTATTGCAGCAGTATTTCTTATTTCACAAATTTCTGTGCTGTTACATTTCAAATATACCTGGATAAAGATATCAAATTGGGCATCTCTGACTGATTTGAATCTTTGACCGCTGAGTTGCATGTCTAGTTGGAGTCACTGTTATCCGCTAGCAGCAACAGATAGACGGCACACAATAGCCCCACCGCAACTCCCCCTGCTGCGCATCCCCCTTGTCTCTCTCCAGCGACCCACTTATCAACAATCATCCCTGATCCATCTGGGCGTTATCCTGGCTTAGGGACTCGCACTTTGGCTGGAAGATTAGAGTTGGGATCCCAAGACTTATCTGGTGGCATTAACCAGCGAGGAGCCGACCTTAGAGGATAGCCCCCTCGCTAAGACAGCCATGATACTGGAGATGGCCGGCAGATGAGGGGTTAGCATAGAGACCCAGTGCTGTTTCTAGTTCCTTCCCCTTGGTCATGTGACCACCATCATTCCATCAAGACTCATCCCTCTCATCATCACTTGGTGGTTACTTCCTTATTTTGTTTTGTTTTTCACCTATTTTTGTTTGTTTTGTCTCTTTGAAGGGGGTTGTAAGTATTGCTCAGGGCTGACTTGTGTGCTTACATCCTTTTCCTGTGGCCGGTGGCTTTCCAGACAGGCACGTGATCTTCCTAGATAGAAATCAATCCCAGTCATTGATCCTATGTGGCGGACAGGGCACGGAGGGGGGAGGGGGGTTTTAAAGGGAGGGAGGAAGGGGCGGCGGTGGTCTCTCGGCCCGTGCCTGTACTTAGCCTGAGGTAATCCACATGTGTATCCTCTAACTCCGCTGTAACTCCGCCGGACACGGGGAGGCTTTAGGAGCTTCATCAGGATAAAGGAGGAGGTATGATGGAATTGTTGCAGGGCCGCAGCGCTGCATGGGGAGGGTTGGACTTGGGAGCGGCGCTAATCTGTCTCTTCATCAGCACCGTGCAGGCGCTCACTGTCACTCCACTCCGCTCTTTTCCACTTTACTACACTTCCGCTGACCAGATTGGCATGAGTTTCTGTACAAATTACATGTAACGCCATGCAATTCATATCCATACTCAAAGCTGGGATAAGGCTCTCGTTTCTTGCTTGCTTAGCCTTCACATGCTCAATTGCTTGGAAGTATAATACATAGGCCTACACACACACACACTCACTCACACACACACACACACACACACACACACACACACACACACACACACACACACACACACACACACACACACACACACACACACAAACACACAAAATTATGTGAGGGAATGACATGAGCAATCAAGCTAATATAGATTCTGAGCTGATTCCTTGCTTGACTACAGTCACACATGCAGAATTCTATAGTAGATGACCTGACCTCAGAACAGCACAAAACTCTTCAATCTGCCTCCTAACTTCAGTGCTGCCTGGAGTGAGGCTAAGACCTGATCTAAGACCTGCTCTAAGGCACAATCAGCTCTTCACAGCAATTACGTGACCTCTACTAAATAAAATCACACCCTTCAGAAAAGCCAGGCCTTGTGTCCCTATTTAACCTTGAGCTTTCTACTTGTGTTTGACCATGCACTTGAGAAAAATCCTGTGTGTGCGTGCGTGTGTGTGTGTGTGTGTGTGTGTGTGTGTGTGTGTGCATGTCTCTGTGCATGTCTCTCTGTCTGTGTGTGTGTGTGTGTGTGTGTGTGTGTGTGTGTGTGTGTGTGTGTGTGTGATAGAGAGAGAGAGAAATAGTGTGTGTGTGCATGTGTACAGTGTGTTATATTGAATGTCAGGTTAAAGCTGTCTGGTGATTGACAGGGGACTGCTGGAGGTGTTGCAGCTGGACTTTCAGGCCGAAGAGTTCAGTGACCAATCAGAGGGTCAGCTAGTCACATGGCGTCTGGAGTTGCCTGGCAACATAAAGGATGAGGGAAGCATGACAATTTACACCACGCAAAAGGACTTCATTGGCTTGGCTCCACTTATTATGGTATGTATGAATATACACAGGTTTAATTGTCATGTTATTAGTCATGTAGACAGGTAGCATTGATACTGTTATGTAGCAGACATCCTGTTTGTTTTTTGTGTGTGTGTGTGTGTGTGTGTGTGTGTGTGTGTGTGTGTGTGTGTGTGTGTGTGTGTGTGCGTGTGTGCGTGTGTGTGTGTGTGTGTGTGTGTGTGTGTGTGTGTGTGTGTGTGTGTGTGTGTGTGTGTGTGTCTCAGTATTTAAGTGTAAGCATCTCTTTCCTCATCCAGCAGCTCAGCTCCTCTGTAGAGCACATCCAGCCTAGGGCTTCTCTCTGCTCAAGTCTCTGCACAGTAACTGGCCCCGTGGGACTTGCCAGACTGTTTGTGAGACATAAACAGGGATCTCAGGGCGGCCAAAGTCATTGCTGTATAATAGTTTTCTCTCTATTGTATTTTCATTGAATGCCCCCCAGTGCAGAAGTGCACAGTGGTAATGGTGTGTGTGTACGTGTGTGTGTGTGTGTGTGTGTGGGGGGGGGGGGTTGGCGGCGGTGATGGCTCTCACTATAAAAGTACAATATCTCGTATAAATGATTCATGGCTGCCTAGAGAGCAGATGTGTGTTGGTGTCGGCGTGTTAATTGTCTAGAGGCCCTCTGCCAAATCTGTCTCCTGCCCCGGGCTTTGATCTCCCCTGTTGCTGCTGTGCGAGTGGGTCAGGCTCCCTCCGACGCCGTGCTAATGAAATTGACATTCATTCACAGGAAATTACGCCTGTCAGGATTAACTGTGACGACCGAAGGGGAGAGAGAGCGAGAGAGAGAAAGAAAGAAAGAAAGAAAGAGAGAGAGAGAGAGAGTGAAGGAGAGAGCGAGAGCGGAGGTGGTAGAGGGGAGAAAGAGAAAGAAAAGAGAGAAGAAAAAATCAATGGGTTTCTATGGAGCTGAAGAGTCATGTTTTATCACTGCTGTAAGGATTTTTTTTTCTCATCTCCTTCACCTTTCCTGACCCACTGCTCCAATGTTAAGGGCGCCCTAATCAGTCTTGAAGTTATTCTTTTTTATCACACCGTGGCCTGAAATTGAACTTCATTTTTGTCCCTTTTGTTCCTGTTGGATAACTCTTTTGCCCCTGGGACCTATTTGAGTTCTGAAAGTGTCTCAAAAGTCACTGCTCCAAATGCTGTCAAATCAAAAGAGTGCTGAAAGAAACAAATCAGAGTTCTTGTACAGAGTTCTTCCCAAATTGAGAAGTGGTTCAATATGGAGCTTCGTGTCAAGTACAACTCCCCTGTATACTGAACTGTAGCTACGAAGAGTCAACTTAGTTCTCCATCTCAGTAGTTTTTCTTAGCACCCTAAGCCAACAGGTCTTTTCAACATGGAGGTTTCACAAGTCAGTGGGGAATGAGTTTTTCTTTTGGATGGAGATTGAACACGATAGTTCAAATCTAAAGTTGCTGAAGCACAGAAGGTATGGAACCAGCTGCCTTAGCAAAAACAAAGAAACAAGAAAAAAAAAACAGAGCACACGGTAACGTGGCGTCATGCAAGGCTTAGAATTTATCTTTAGAAAAAAAAAAGAAAATGTTTTTGAATCCTGAGCAGCATCTGTCTGAGGAGAAGGAGGCTGAGTGGGGGGTTGTATTGGGGGGAAGCTTGAAGGACATCTGTCAGGGCTCTCGTGCTTAAATCTGCGCTCAGACGCACAATCCGCCATCTCGAGACTGATATTATTACAGGCTGGCGGCCCAGGAGTCATCCATGTTAATGGAGGAGCCTAAGGTCTAAAGAAGCCGACAGAGCCACAGGTTCATTTCACCCTCATTACAGTGGCGTGCCACGGCTAGTGAGCGCTGGCTGCAGGGCGCCTGGAGAAGCTGGGGTGGCAGGGGTGGTACGTCCAGATGCCCGCCGCATGCATGCCACCACTTCCACCTCCCAGAGAGCTGCTCCAGTGTCACCTCATTAACAGACTGGCAGCATTGATTTCAGCCTCCACATGATGGGGAAAGACGGCTAAATGTGCTCCACTACACTTAGTTATTACTCCAAGCACATGCAGAGTGTGCTCTATGAAGTAGGCTTCTTGATGACAAAGTAAATCAGTATGTTTGTATTTATGTTGGCTTTTTCTCTCTGTCTCTTGTTCGCACATGCCTAGTTTTTGTGTAAATATACTGTTGTACAATGCCCAATGTGTATTTGGCAAATCATTTGAAAAAAAAACATAGAGAAACTGTGTGCGTGTATGTGTGTGTGCGTGCGTGCGTTTTTGTGTGTGTGTGTGTGTGTATGTGTGTGTAGTATCTCTGTTTCTTAAGGAAATATATCACCAGTGATGTGTTCTTTCCCACTCCAGGACACGGAGCTCCTGAACACGGCCATATTGACTGGGAAGAGGGTGTCAGTTCCTGTGTCTGTCTTGGCGGTGGAGGCAGACGGCTCCGTCACAGACCTCACCAACTCCAGTAGCTGCCAGTCCACAGACACAGACATCCTGAAGGTACAGTACACACAGTACACACAGCAAACGTCCATCAGAGCAGCACACCACTGAGACAGGGCCAAGGGGCCACCACTGGAAAACTACTGCACACTTCAAGTCATACAGTACTAGCAGATACAGACTCTTTCTTCACTCTTTATTCTCTCTCTCTCTCTCTCTCTCTCTCTCTCTCTCTCTCTCTCTCTCTCACACACACACACACACACACACACACACACACACACACACACACACACACACACACACACACACACACACACACACACACAAGGCTTTGGATTAAGCGAGAAGAAGATATGACTGGAACTTAATGATTGGAAAGAAAAAGAGGAAAAGTAGGAAAGGCGAGGCTAAAATATGAAATGTATCTGAAAAATATTTAAATTTAGAATAATATTACTGAAAACAATACATATATTCTAAATTCTGTATATTTTAAAAGAGAAGAATAAAATCAGATGAAATGGTGAATACATTATTTAAATGCAGAGATGAGTGTGTGGAGAATCCTTCAGGAGTGGACTGGAGATGGCTAACCCCCTCTCTCTCCACAGGAATCTCCTCTCTGCTCATGCAGGCTGTTATTTGCATGTCTGTTAAGAGCAGTGGCCAAGTTTATCCAGTTATTATTGGATCATTCCCACCGGCTTTGGCTCTCCTGGCCAGTGACCCCTTTCAGAGGAGCTTTAGAGCATCTAAACGGGTCATAGTGGAGGATCAATTTTCACCACAGTTTCAGAACTCATTTCTTTTATGGAGTGCCCTCCGGAGACGAGATATGTGCATTACTGCGCTGGGAATTGACCTGGCCAGGCACACACATGCACACACAACCCACTGACATACACACACACACACACACACACACACACACACGCACACACACGCACCAATTGAGTACTGAATAGTCCAGGAATGCGTATAGCTCTTTACCATTACATTCATTGTAAATGTCCATCATCTCTACAAATCAATACACAATTCGTAACAGTTTGTAAAACTTACAAGGATTCTACATAGTGTTCACCAAAGAGACTCCTTCTTTGTCACTGCTTACACACACACACACACACACACACACACACACACACACACACACACACACTATGCACACACACACAGACACACAGACACACACACACACACACACACACACACACACACACACACACACACGCACTCTCACCTGTTCATAAATGTGAGCATACAGTGGCTGTGCATCAGGGTGATAATGCTAGGCGAGAGCTAATGGTGTTTTAATGATGGCTGTGAGTGAGGTGTGATGTCGCACACTTCTGCTGTTCCGGGGGCGTGTTGTATGATCACTGGAGCACGGCGCCGACGCAGACAGCAGCCATCAGAGACGGATTACAAAAATGGCATATTGGATATCTCTGCTGAGCATCGCCTTCCCTTCACCTTTCCATCGCTCCCTCCTCCTTCTCTCTCTCTCTCTCTCTCTCTCTCTCTCTCTCTCTCTCTCTCTCTCTCTCTCTCTCTCTCTCTCTCTCCTCCACCTCCCTCCTTCTGTCTCTCAGATTAGCATAAACTTGCTGAAACTCTGTGGGAGAGATAACATGGTTCCATCCTGTGCCTCTCTCCTTTTTCTCTCTATTTCTCTCTTTTCCCTCTCTCTCTCTCTCTTCTTCTCTCTATCTCTCACACTCACTTACTCACTCGCTCACACGCTTGTCTAATTCTGGGTCCTGACAGCCCTAACAAATCCTGCTGCCGCCGCCGCGGAGAAGTTTACTCTCTTAATTAAAACACATTCAAACATCCTCCTTGTTTTCCATTAAATCCGGGGTGCCGGGGCGCTGAGTGCTGTTTGCAGATGCTCTCTGCGAGGCAGCCCTTTTCACCTCCCCACCAAGGTCACCTCCACTCTTGTTTGGTTTGCCATGCATTTATTCAGCGAGCTCAAGCTTTTTATTAAAAGGTCAGCGAAGGGTGAATGGCCTCTAGCATTAGCGGCTAATCGCAGATCTGAGCTAAGTCATTGTTGTCGATTTTTTTATTTTATTTATTTATTTTTTAATAGTCGTCTTTTTTTTCATACCCCAGGTGTCTGAGCGTTGTGATTTTGTGTACATGGACGGGAAAGAGACAGGTGGGCGCGTGCGGATGCTGGTCAATTTCACCTACAGTTACCTGAGCGCCCAGCTGGAGGTGAGCGTGTGGATGCCCCGCCTGCCGCTGCACATCGAGCTCTCCGACTCGGAGCTGAGCCAGATCAAGGGCTGGAGGGTGCCCGTCTCAGCCGTCAGCCAGAGGAAGTAAGCAAACAATCACACAAACATCTGTTTACACACTTGCTGCCAAGGGAGAGAGCAGGGAGCCTCTAACCCGGGTCTGTGGGGTGCTTAACATGCACTTGATTAGGCTTTTTTTATGCCAGTCAGTACTCATTCTCAAACATGGTGACGGTAGTCTGTCACAATGCTGTTAACACCACTTAGTGATTAAGGTTACAGTATGTAAAGTTGTAAAGGTTTTTCAGAGTTAGGGTAAAGACTTTTGGTAAGTTTTGGGAAGGGGATGTTTAAAGACCTCATAGATCCTCCTAGGGCCCTGTCCTCAAATGACTTAAGGACAGGTCCTTACAACGTGTTTTAATTAGAGATTCATTTAATTTCCTTCCTCGTCCACTGATCTAATCTTGTTCTAAGCCAGTACTTTCAAACACAAAGGGCACTGAGGTGTTCACTTCAATTAGCTCCTCGAGATTGTCTCTGTGCAGCGTTCATAAAGTAAGTATTTACTCAGCAATTTGTTTATTTATCAGTAGCACCCGAATTGATGTTTTCATCGCTAATTTGGGACGACATGGGGCGGCGTGCGTTTAAGAGCAGTCACTGCGTTCGGCTTGTGGGCCTTCGCATCTGCTGCCAACCTGAAGCTCTGCATATGTATGAGTGGAGCAGTGTGCACTTGTTAATAGATTCAGCTGAAGTGGAGCACTTTCATTACTCATTCATTACAAAGCTGCTGATACTCTAAGTGATTTAGGTATGTCCTGAAGGAGGATCTCACTCCAAGGGTCGTTCAATTAAGATTACACATCATCGCTTTGACTATTTATACAGGACATTTGGGTGTAGTGTTCAGTCAAGTGATGCATGTTTGGAGATCACAGGGGTAATCTGGGAGGAAAATTAATTGCACTTTTCCCCCTTTTATCCATTTTGGCATTGACATGAAACAGGAAATATCATCTATTCCAGACTGGCACGTGTCCAAAACTCAGTGGCGGAGAAAAATCTTTGGAAGATCATAAAGTATCCAACCTTTCCCAATGTCCTAAATATGGATCCAATTTATATACTTTTTACAAGTTCTAGGTCAGCCATTTAATGGATCAGGTGTAACACCTACATGTCCTACCTTTTCCAATGTCCTACAGGATATGGATCCAATTTATATGCTTTTCCATGTTCTAAGTCAGCTATTTAATGCATCATGTGTAACAGTAATTTGTTGAAAATGAATATAGATGACGAGGCTCAACCAAGTTTGAAGATCACCTAAGGCTATTATGTAATATTGTTCTTTTATTTCCCCCCAAATGTAAGTAGAGGATCAAACTAATGCCGGACTAAAGGCCTGTGTTTTGACTTTTGGACTGTTTCCATTTGATGCCTGATGTGGCTCAGTGAGCTTCTGTGCTAAGCATGCTTACAAGTCCTGCTCAACAACAGCCCCAGAAATCCCCTGTTTTATTTACAGAGTGCTGCTCATCCTGCCTGTAAACCAGAGCTTCAGTTTTAACAGCCTTAATCTGAATAGAAATAAATAAAAAGCAGGAACAGCGCTAATTTTGCTTCTGCTTTTTGCATTGGTGGGGGTTCAAAAGATCAGTGATCTTATTGACCACAATCGTAAAAAGTAAAGAGGAAACAGTATCATCCATCATTTTGAATCACAGGATCCCAGAGCTCAAGCGGCCTGAGGAAACCCAGGATTTTAGCCACGCTTCAGTGCACGTAGTTGAGGCTTGTTGCGTTGAATACTGCAAGGTGGCTGTGTGTGTCGTGTATCGCACGCTTGTTTACTAGAACTTTCCTCCGGGGCAATAAATCTCTGCTGTGATAAACGCTCTCTAAATGGTCTTACAGTTGACCTAGCATGTCGGCAGAATGTCATCAAGCCCGCGGGGTTTAACCCCCTTGAAGTTGAATCCCACAATGGCCAGGATTTTCTCCCCCATCGACTTATATTGTTGTAATCATCAAAGCTTACACTTTCAATTCCTGACTGTTATAGGTCAGTGTAAGGCTTGGTAATCCAGGAGCTCAACAGTGTCATGATCAGTGGCTTTTCCGCTTGTATATCTACTACTCCTCCTGCGACTGCTACATTTTTACCGTCCAATGCCAGCGTCAGAGCTCACGTGTCTCGCTGTGCATATGTAGCCTAGCGCTGGAGCCTAAAACCAGAAGTGGATATTTCAGCAAATTTGGAATCTAGGCATGTACCCGATAAAACAGCAATCTGCCTCAGGCCCTTCCATTTTTAATATCCTGCCACATCCCAAAGGAAACGAGGAGGGTATGATTCTGTGGTTTTTTTGTTAGAAGACAAACTAACCGAAAAACAAACGTGTGTTTACCACTGGCCTACTGTAGGTTAGGTTTGAGTTGGCAGAGGGATTTTCATGCTTTTGAAGGCATGAAATCTTAATGCATGTGTTTTGAGATGAACTATTGCACTGAGTATTTTTATGGAAGTCCCGTGTGTGTGTGTGTGTGTGTGTGTGTGTGTGTGTGTGTGTGTGTGTGTGTGTGTGTGAAAATGGAAATTAACCATGAAAGTAAAATAATGTGAATGTTGAAACATTGTGAACCCTGTGTGTTATCACTTCCCACTCACTATTTTGACTCCATCTTCCTCCCCCTCCTCTTCCTCTGCAGGTCTGGCTGGGACAGTGAGGAAGAGGAGGAGCGCAAGGCCCGTGGCTGCATGCTGCAGTACCAGCACGCCCGTATCCGAGTGCTCACACCCTTCCTGGCCGACGGTGATGACGCTCCTGCCGGCGCTTTGCCCAACCCCCCAGCCTACTTCCTGGGGCCGGACTGGCAGGTGGACGTGACGCGGCTGGTGCAGGACTCCATGAGGGTGGCCGACACCTCTGTGGCACGGCTGCAGGCTGCCGCTGTGCTGGCTGGACGATCTGTTGGGGTCACCACTGTCCAGGTAATACACACAGCTTTCCTATTTTTCCTAGACTACTAGAGTAACTATGTGCATATTGTGTTTTTGGTGTATACAGGGGTTAAGTATGTTCTATGTTCTTCTGTGTGTGTGTGTGTGTGTGTGTGTGTGCGTGTGTGTGTGTCAGGTGATGTCTCCCCTGTCGGACTCTGTGCTGGCTGAGAGGATGGTGCGGGTTCTGGATGATAAAGTGTCCATCACAGAGCTGGGGGTGCAGCTGGTGTCTGGCCTCTCCCTCAACCTGCAGCTCAGCCCCGGGAGCAACAGGGCCATCGTCGCCACGGCTACCACACAGGAGCTCATGCAGAGCCCCAAACAGGTGCGTCTCACACGCTCCACAGTGCACTCAGCACACTCTTACATTTACACTTATGCATTTAGAGGACGCTTTTATCCAAAGCAACTTACAAAAGAAGGATTAACAATCAAGCTACAACACAATACAAGTACTTACCTTGCTAGGAGTGTGATTTGCTAACAAGAGTGCAAGAGATGGTAAGTGCAAGAGTGTGATCTTGTAAGTGCATAGTTAGTATATTTCAGGTAGTTAAAGGGACTAGAAAAAGAGGTGCTCTCAGAACAGCTGGATCTCTAACTTCCTAGTGCACTAAGCACACCCTAAGCGCACTAAGCACACTCTTAGCGCCCTTATAACACACCCTAGGCGCACCAAGCACCCTCACTTCCTCCTGCTGTTGCTCTGCCACCCATTTAGCGATGATTGTTTTTGATTTCAACATTGTTTTCATCAATGTTTTAGAGAGTCCCAAATATTGTTCCATTTTTTCATGCACCAAATGAATATAAACAATTGCTTTTTGACACATGAAGAATGACCCAGTTTAGGAAAACAAAAAAAAACTTAATCTCTTCTGGATATAGCCTCAAAACGAAACACTACATGAAAATAGAATAGCATGATAGTGCAGATGGGACTCAGAGGCCCTCTCAGGTACTGGGGCACAAAAAAAAACAAAACAAAACAAAAAAAAAACAGATTTTTTTTCACCATGACACATTAGGGGACAAAAAAAAACCTCCTCTCAATGCAGTATTTGCTACTGCGGTAGTTAAGTGTCAAGTCTGCCGCTGCACCTGCCTATGTGTCAAGGCAGAGCTTTCCCCGCTGTCGCTCGATAAAACAAGCCTCGGAGATTGATGCGGGAGTGGCCACGTTCCGTGTGACAGAGGACCCGCGTTCCGATCCCTTTTTCAAAGATGACAGCCGATTCGGATCAGCGGAACAATATGGCTGCCCTCGGAGCCTGGCCCCAGTCGATACCAGGCTATTAGAGCCCAGTAAGAGCGGCCTATTTGTTTATGCGATGGCTCTGCTTAATGCATAATGTATTTCACCCTCGGAGCAGAGGACAGCCGGTGGCTGCAGCCGAGCGTACAACGGGCTGGCGCTTCGGCGTAGTTTGTAATACAAGTTGTTGTAGTAATTACTGTGCGCTGGCCCCTCTGGTGTCTCGTTCAAATGGATTTTTTAATACATAAATATTGATCCCTGGAGTTGAATTGAGTTGCATGCTGCGTTTTCTTTTTTTCTTTTTTTTTTTGGCTTTGTGAGTGTGTGTGTTTGTGTGACTGGTGACTGTGTGACTGTGTGTGCATGTGTATGTGTATTAATGCATGTGTGTATGTGTGCGTGTGCGTGTGCGTGTGTGTGTGTGTGTGTGTGTGTGTGTGTGTGTGTGTGTGTGTGTGTGTGTGTGTGTGTGTGTGTGTGTGTGTGTATGTGTGTGTGGGGCTGAGTGTGTGGTCGGGTACACTGTGAGCTAATTACACAGAGATTAACAGTCATTTCCTGGTTGCCGACAGCTGGGGCAGGCACTTTGCATTTCGCTGTGCATCAGTGGTGGCAAGCTTTTGATTAGGAATGAGGAAATGATCAGAAGGATTACTGTCCAGTCAGCATTCAGCATTCAACAACAGGTGCCCATGTCTTCCAGGACAGACTTAAGCCTGGACTCAAGCCTTTGCATTGCATCCACATTTTTCTCTAGAACTTTCTAACCTCCCTGAAAAAAAGAGAAAGAAAAACATAACAACTTCACTTTGAGCAAATGCTGTCAAAGGCAATAAGTCCTTGATGATGAGTAAGCATGACTTTATAAAATCAGTTTGTGAAATGTGCAATCAGTTTTGTAGTTTTGACTCGGAGAGACTTTCAGAGGCCGTGCTTTCTGTCAGCTAAAACACAATGTTTTACAAGCAGAGGTTATTTTGTGTCTCGCTTCTCCCTTCATCGTTCCCCGCAGCCAGATGAGAAGAATCTCCCACTTCAATTCATAATGCATTAGCCATGCACCTGTGATGTATTATGAATGCATACTCTAGTCACAGACAGTGTTCCAATGGATCTCTCTCTCTCTTTCTCTCTCTCTCTCTCTCTCTCCTTCTCCCTTGTTCCCTCTCTCCACTCCTCTCCTCTTCTCTCTTTCCTCCCTCTTTCCCCCGCTGTCTGCTTTTCAGGAAGCGCTCATCAGCCCCTGGGTGCAGTTCAGCGACGGCTCCTTGACCTCGCTCGACCTTTTCGACCCTACCGGCTACACCCTGAGCGCCAGCTCGTTGGACGAAAGCGTGGCGAACGTGCGTCAGGGTCCCCACCCGCAGCTGTTGGCGGTGGCGCAGGGCGACGGTCAGGGCTCCCTGCTGCGGGTGGAGTTGGGCATCTGCGAGGCGTGTCAGAAGTCTAAGCGCAAGAGCAAGCTGGCGGTGGGCAGCGGGAACGTGAGGGTGAAGATCGTGGTGCCCGAGGTGGTTGAGGGCAGCGAGGCCACGGGCACAGCGGAGAGTGGGGGTGATGCCAAGGTGTCAGATAACGAGATCAAGCTGGCGCTTACCTCCCCAAGGGCTGTGGTCCCACTAGACGTCTACACCCAGGCCGTGCTACGGGACTCCAGAGTCAGGGAGCTCAGCACCACCTCCACCCTTCAGGAGGCCATGGGGGCGGTGGCCTTCTCCACGGCCCAGACCATCAGCTCCACCACCAGCAGACCCAGCACCACCAGCCGTGTGGCGCCCACGCAGGGCAGAGAGAACGTCGTCAGGAAGGAGATGGGGAACCTGCTGATGAACTCCATCTCTCACTTCGGGCCCGACGGACCTGGACTGGACGTGTTCCGCAAGAAGAAGCCTAAGATGCCCGTAGAGGTCACCACCGAGGAGCCGCCGACGGTCGGGAGCAGCGATCTGGTGCGTGCGTTTGGGATAGCGTTTAGCGACCTGGAGATTTGCATCTATGCACTGGTGGGCGTGTCTGGTCTGGCCATTTTGGGCTTCCTGCTCAACTGCGCCACCTACGGGTTGAGGTCGCATGGCAAGAAGACGCCAGTGCAGGCGGTGCAAGACCCACGCGAGCACCGCCACCACTGGGTCAGGCTCAGCACGTCGTCTGACCAAGGCAGGCTGCCACCCCCGCCACCTCAGCCCGCTGCTCCCGTCGCCTGCCAGGGGCACCCCATCCCAGAACCCCACCACCACCACCACCACCACCATCACCATCAGCACCGCCCCATTGAGGCAGTGCCCCCCACCGGCGTCATGCCTCCACCTGCCGAGCGCACCGCCACCTTGGGGCGCCGAAGCAGCACGCAGCCCTGCCGGACGGACTCCATGACCAGCCGCTCGGCCACTCTGCTGGCCAAGCCTGTACGCAACGAGCCCCTGCACTCGCCGACCAGCAAGAGGAACCAGGTCCAGTTCACCACTTTCACCACACTGGACATCAAACACCTGGCGGCGCTCAAGAGGAACGGCATGGAGGTCAGCTGGGCCGCACCTGTCGCCAACTACGCGGAACCCAGGGGAGCACCCCTTCCCGAGATCCCGTACCCGACCGCCACACCTCACATCCAGGCATAAAGGATCTTTAAGGGCTTTTTGTTTCTACATGTGTCTGTATGTGTGTGTGTTTAAAAGACTGTGGACTTGCAGGAATGGAGATTATAATTGCTATTTGTAATTGAGTGTATTGACTTTAATTGTGTTCTTACTGTTTGTGTGGGTTCATACACACTGAAACTTTTGTGTATTTGGCAGTATTACTCAAGTTTTCATAGTACCTCAAGGGCCCTTGTGTGTGTGTGTGTGTGTGTGTGTGTGTGTGTGTGTGTGTGTGTGTGTGTGTGTGTGTGTGTGTGTGTGTGTGTCCGCACTCATCTATGCAAAGTGTTCTCCATGACTAATTAAATTAGTTAAACAGCAAGTGACAAATAGCTGCTGCATTTGAAGGGATTTTAAATAAACAATGTAAATAAATAACTTTACTTATTTCCAGATGTTTTCACCACAGTTTTATAAGGGTTTTATTTATTTTCAATTTTGTAAATTTGTATGCTTTTCAGAAAACCTTAACCTAAACTGTAATGTGTATAATGAAAGATAATATGAGATTATTAATTTATATGCTAGTTGCAAAGGTATCCTCACCTGCCCCTGTCAATATAGGCACTTATACTGTAAATACATTCATAGAAATATGAATTAGAATGATCAGATCCTGATTGTTGCTATGATTTATTAATATTTTGTGGATATTTTTCACCTTTTGTAAAATAATGTCCCTTCCCTTTACTAAAATGACATCACCCAGGGAACCAAAAATAATCATAAAATTGTTTCAAAAGAAAGTTTTTGAATTCATGAGGCGTGACATTTTTCTCACCACAGGAGCTCTCATGCTGTATGGAAATGAGAGTGTATGCCGGCTGTGGAAAGACAGTCACTGTGTATTTTTTTTTTCTTTATTAAGAGGGGGGGTGGGGGTGGGAGGGAGGGGTGTTGGTGACTAATCAGCCCCAGTGCGAATAAACAAACCAAGCCGCACCCTTGCAGCCCCTGCCTGAACCAATAAACCTGTAAGACAACTTCATCTTTCCATGTGGTCTTTTTTTAATCACAAAAGGTCAGAAGATGTATCTGTCAAGCTGTGATGACGTGCACAGCTGGAAATCACGCTGCTCTGGACTGCATCTTAACTCTGTCCCCTTTCTTCACACTCCACTTAACCAGCAGTTTCTTTTTTTCATGTGGAAATAGCTTTAGGATATACCAAAAGCATTTTGTCAATTTTCCTTTCAGTTTACATCTGGTTACCAGCAGCCAGGAAATCTCAATTTTAAAAAAAGTGTCAATCAGCAAAGATCTGAAAACTCCAAGCTGCTCATATTTTCTCTCGTGACATCTTTCACCAGCAGTACTGAGGTTCCCAGATTGAAGCCATGGCTTCTCGAGCCCTTATCTGGGCTGTGAACTCTCCGGGGACCCGCTTGTCAGTCAGTTCCATATAGACAGCTAGAGACAGAAGAGAGGGAGAGAGAGAAAGACAGAGAGAGGGCAGAAATCTCCACAGCACACTCTTCCCCCTGATAGCGGCTACAGTGGAGCTGAAATGGCCGCCCGCTTCTCTGCCTCCCCCTGAGTGCAAGGAGCCCAGATAGATCTCCACACTCAGACAGAAGCCAAAGCAGCAACAGCCTGTCTTTAAATTGCCTCTGAGCATAAAATATAGAGGAGGTGGGAGAGGGAGAGAGAAAGAGAGGGAGAGAAAAGCTAGCAGCTACCCAGATAATCTGATGTCCTGAACCTCAAAAGTGGCAGTGATGGATTCAAAGCAAAAATGAATAAATTGGAAAACTGCTGTGCCCCATCTCTTTCATTCTGACCCAACAGATTCTGCTGAATTATTATTTTTTTTTGAAGCATTTTGTTGAGGCTCCCCTGGAGGCACTGCACCACGGATGTGTTTGCCGTCATGTTCTGAATGAACCTCTGTTTTTTTTTTTTTTCTTTTCTTTTCTTTTCACCTCCAGTCTGTCAAAATGAATGCTGCCCACTGCTGTCCACTGTTCCTTCTCAAAAATCCAAGCATGAATGTGAAACACTGCAGCGTTGTGAGGAGAACTTATGTGTTTCTCAAGGACATTCATTTTTATTTCTTCTAACATATTTCTAAATATTAGAAGCTAATGCATTATCATTTTACATCGCAAAGAGCACTCAAAAAGATTTCCATATTTATCCAATTTAGGAGTGTGGAGCCTACCATCACAGTTTGTTCTGGGTCGAGAGAGACATTATCATGTGAAATCATTTAGTTTTCAAACTGGTTTGAAAATACAGAAATTCAAATTCAGTGAGGCATCAGACACAGTTCAGAAGCTTTCTCCCAACCATATGGTCAATACTTTAGTCCACTAAAGTCTACAAAGTCTGCTTTGTACTAAAAGAAGGACAGATAGAGCAAGGGAACATTGAAAGGAAGAAAAAAAAGAACCCAGACAAGGTCTTCAGCTGCCCACGTCATTCATTTATTTTCATTTTTGAACAACATAGCAAAAGACATAGCTCAGCCAGCATATCATTGCAGTGACCCCGTAATCTGGAGCATCAGCTAATATATTGACACATTTAAGGGATTGAGGTCATTGTGTGTGGGGGGATTAACATGCATTAGCAGCGGCCCACGTGCTGTGATGTGGGCCACTAGTACTTGGCCTGCCTGGGTGATGTCTCTCTCTCTCTCTCTCTCTCTCTCTCTCTCTCTCTCTCTCTCTCTCTCTCTCTCTCTCTCTCTCTCTCTCTCTCTCTGTCTTTCTGTCTCCCAGCAGTACTAACTCCACTGAAAAAAAAAAAAAAAATCAAATATTGGTCTTGTTTATGCCTGTGCGGATTTTCTTGTCGCAAATTGAAGTGTAATGCAATTTGGCTGAACAGCAATTGATGTGGGCTCATTAAAATTTAAGACCGCCGGGTCCTTTTTCCTGTGTTGAACCACTGAACCAACACTGTGTTTAAAAAAAAAAGAAAAAAAAATGGAATGAAAAAATGTAATAGATGGTCCATTGCTCTCTCTCGCTGAGAACTGTGGCAATCATGTCTGACAACATCCCTCCAAACCCATCGGGACAGAGGCCTTATCACTGAGTGAATTTACTATGTTTACTCTTGAGGGCTGTACTGGCCTCCATTACATGTAGATGCTTTGTTATGTCTGATAATACCACTGGTTTGGAAAAGCTGTGAATTTGGACATCAACACTCGTCTGGTTATCAAAAAATAGTGTTTTTCCACGTAAATAAACACACTTGTCTACACAGGACTAAACCCTTTGAAGATATGGAATGTAGCTTTTGTTTAAAGATGTTGCAGTGAGGGGTTTTCACTCTCTCTGTAGACAGTGTGTTGATAAAAGTGAGTATAACAAGAAAGCGTAGCTTTGTGTAATATAATTTTCATGCCATATATTATTGATTTGACAGTTTTAAAATAATTATTCTTCATGTTAAATAGGTTTGTGTATGGACTGGGAAATTCCCAGAATTATGTAAAAATCATCTATGCATTATAATTTATAAGGCATCACCTGCAAAGCATCTCCTCTTCAAAAGCGCAGCAGGTTTATTTGATGCTAGTCTACCTTGTATCTGAACAGAGACTATGACAAGTCCTACTGCCACGAGGTTTATAGGTAGGAGACACATTAGTGCTGCCTCCCCTCACGTGTACCCTCTTAGTCAGCCTGCTATCAGAGGATTCCCCTTTGCCTCTCTCTCTCTCTCTCTCTCTCTCTCTCTCTCTCTCTCTCTCTCTCTCTCTCTCTCTCTCTCTCTCTCTCTCTCTCTCTCTATCTCTCTGTCTCTGTCTATCTCTCATCAGTGAGCTTTCGGGGGACTGGGGGTTTCTGGACAGCATGGCCCTCATCAGCTCAAAACAAGGATTTGTTGTCCCTCGCCAGATTAAAAGGGGAGGGTTAATGTTTGAAGGTTTTTTTGTTCTAATCTACTGAAAACCGTACAACCTCATAGTTCTGTTTCACTGGAGGAGTGCAGCGCCAAATTTGTTTTTGACTCAGTCTAGTAGAAGAAAAAAAAATCAACTTTTATGCCACATGACTATGGCCCCCTCATTGAAAAATCCAAAGCTTCTGACAAAACCAAAAAACTGAATGAATGGGTGATAGCTAAGCTTATGCTGTTGTTACAGCCACACATCAATCACGATGTCCTTCACTTCTCACACCAGGAGAAAAAAAAACTGAAAATAAATAATAAAAAAATATTTTCAAAAATGAAAATAAATAATAAAAAAAAAAACCTTAACTTTGTTGGCACAGGTTTTGAAGCTGCCCAACAGTACAGTATATGCGGTTTTAGTTAGTTTGTAAATGAAAGGAGTGTGTACCTGTAATACAAAATGCATCACTTGCATCTCTCTCTGCTGGCAAGCCTGCACTGGGCGCTGAGCAGGATGTTGGTGCTGCAGAGATTGGAAGTGCAGTGACCTCAGGGGGCAGTCAACAGCAGGGCAAGCAGAACGGAGAGATGCGGAGGGAGAAAGAGAGGTAGAGGAAGAGGGTGTGATGGTAAACAACAGGGAGGGAGGGAGCGAGGGAGAGTGAGAAAGCGGACTCTTCCAGGAGAGATGGAAATTGGTTCTCTTTGTTCGGAGGAGGAACATATTTGGACAAATCGTCTGTAGCAGGCTGTAGTATTTATTTGGAGGCTGTCTGCCGCTAGGGCGTCTTGCAAGTGCATCTTGTGTTCTTTATCCCTTTGATCTCAGACAGCCAGTTATTTCTCCTCACTGTGCCAGAGAACGCTGTCACACTGATGGAGGACCCAAGCTGCCTCCTACGCACATTTGTAGAAACACACACACACACACACACAGACACACACACACACACACACACACACACACACACACACACACACAGTAGAGAATATATAAACATTCTGTATGTAAGCTTATGGATGTCAATTTTTTTTCTCTCTCCTTCCTTATCTGTCTTTCACCTCCATTCTTCTGGCTCTTTTTTGCTCCTTTTTGTTTTCCGTTCTAATTTACTGTTTTCCTTGCGTTGCTTTAGCCTTCCTTCCACAAGCCATCTCTCTCTTCTCTCACTTTTTTCTTGCTTTCTTTCTTTTTCTTTCTTCTTTCTTTCCCCTACTTTTCTAATGCTTGTCTTTGGCACTGTGATTTACCCCCTCACTATCTGTCTCTGGTGCCCTTCATCGTCCATGTCCCTCTCGCCCGCCTCCCCACCCCCCTCCACTCGCCCGTGCCTGCCCAATATTTTAATCCAGTGGAAAGGGTAAACTCCGGGGCAATTGGCACAAGGCTTTGGCAAA
>JAODXP020000008.1:354862-357362 GCA_027497455.2 Sardinella longiceps
CAGGCTGCCTCACTACTCCCACTCGCTCGCTCACTCTCACCGTTATCAATTAGTGGGAATGATGCGGAGAGAGAGCATGATGAAATTCAGCCGTCAGCGCCGCAGCGCGCCACACAGCCTGTCACTCACACATCCAATTACCTGCTTACAGAGCATGCCTTCTCTCTCTCTCTCTCTCTCTCTCTCTCTCTCTCTCTCTCTCTCTCTCTCTCTCTCTTTTTGCACTCCAACTCTTTTTCTCTCACTCTTTTCTGTCTCTCTGTTCTCTCTCTTTTTGCACTCCAACTCTTTATTCTCTCACTCTTTCCTCTATCTCTCACTCTCTCTCTCTCTCTTGTTCTTTTCTCTTTCTCTCCATCCTGACTTTCTTCTCTTGCTCTTTCTTCCCCTCCTACTGACTGACTGGGGAGGTGAGGCACACAGCAGAGGGGTGGGTGGGTGACACATGGTTTTGTTTTTCCCTGGCATCCCTTCCTCCTCTGGTTTTGATGGGTTGATTCTAAGTTAAATAGGATATCAGCCTGATCAGTTTGTCAGTTGTGGAAGTCACATCTGTGTGTGTGTGTGTGTGTGTGTGTGTGTGTGTGTGTGTGTGTGTGTGTGTGTGTGTGTGTGTGTGTGTGTGTCCATGTGTCCATGTCTTCATTCTTTTGATCTAGTTGCATGGTAGCTTCTGATCATATAAATCCGTTCTTTTCTTCGGTAAAATCATACAGTCTTTTCATATGTCTTACATAAGAGAATGTGTGTGTGTGTGTGTGTGTGTGTGTGTGTGTGTGTGTGTGTGTGTGTGTGTGTGTGTGTGTGTGTGTGTGTGTGTGTGCGTGTGTGTGCGTGCGTGATGTGTGTGTGTGTGTGTGTGTGTGTGTGTGTGTGTGTGTGTGTGTGTGTGTGTGTGTGTGATGTAACAGTCCTAAGAAATTTATTTATTTCACGTCATGGATTTAAATTGCTGATTGATTGTACAGGATGACTTAGAATAGTCGTTAGACATTTGATCATCTTTCTCCTAGTTTTTCCAAGAATCCTGGAGAGTTCTTATGTAAAGTACATCCTTCAGAACAGACCCTCTTGACATGCAGTGATCCTATTCCAGAATTGGAGTGACGAAGGTCTTTGCCTTAGTCATGCTCTCTTTATGTATGTATTACATTCAACAAAACATAGGCTGCTATACAGTAAAATAAAGACATAAAAGATATAAACAGAGATGTAAAAATAAGTAGTAAAAATACTTCACCACAATACTTAGAGGCTGTATGGTTTTGTATGGTTGTATGTGTGTATTTATACACTTGAGTTGTTAAAGAAGTTCTGGATTTACTGTATCACTATATACATTACATCTACACAAAAAATGAGAGAGAGAGAGAGAGAGAGAGAGAGAGAGAGAGAGAGAGAGAGAGAGAATTTGGATTTGCAACGTCCCTTTATTACAAAACTTGACTGTTATAACAAAATCAGAGAGAGAGAGAGAGAGAGTCACTCGCAGTCTGAGTATACTGGTGCCCATATCACGTCATTGCTGCGCAAACAGTAGGTTGTGGTCACATCTGGCCATCCTTATTCTCTAGAGGTCACATCTCCTGGTCAAGCCCATTCTCTATAGTAGATGCTATGTGTGGAGCCATTTAATGCCACGACTCGGAGACAATGCTACCAGGAAATGCCAACTGAGTTATAACTGCCGAACACACTTATGACTGATTTCATTAGGAGCACTGGACTGGCCAGAGTCTCAATGCTGAAGATATTAAGTGTCCTCATGGCCTCCTGCCCATGACCACCACTCAGACAAATCAAAAAGTTCCACTTTGTTGTTTTAATAAATACTAATCCAACCAAGGATGGAGACATAATTAAACATGAAAAATATTACTATTACACTATTGTTTATAAGCAGGCCTATTTAATAATTTGAAATTGAAAATGAAATTTAATGGTTTTTATTCATTTATTTTCTTTTGCAATACTGTAAGCAAGCTTCAAGGCTGCCCTTTGACTAATGAAAATATGTTCACATCACAGCATGAAACATTGGAATTGCTTTTATTACTTAATATAATATAAATGAAATTGCAACAGAATGCTACAGAAACAAGTATTTAAAAAACAAGCACTTTGCCTTTAGGGTATATGCTGTAACTTAATTGGTTGTGCATCATGTTAGGCCCTCCCCATGTGTGGCTGCAGAGCTTGTTGGTAGTGTGTTGAAGTTTACTCTGGCTTTGGAAAGGCAGCATTACAGAATTCAGTTTGAAGTCACTCAAAGTCTGGACTCCAGGTGCTGAAGGAGTTCATTCAATAAGCGAGTAAAGATGAGTGCATCATCCAGGCGCTATCTTTCATTGTTATCCACACAGCACCTCACCTGTGAAAACAGGACAAGAAAATTCACAAATTGCATCTAAACTATGTCCTTGGTCTGTTTAAAGGAACTTGATCTGCATGGTCTTTGGAGAAATGAACTGGGAAGTATTGAAGTCAAGCAATACCAGAA